>APFE030503708.1:0-32832 GCA_000404065.3 Pinus taeda
ATAATGATGGGAAAAATTGCCATACAAAAATATGTAGATCCAGGAAGTCCAATTGTGAAAACACATATCAATGGAGTTTAAATTCCGAATACATTAATTGATTTAGGAGCTGCTATAAAAATCATGAGAAAACAAACCATGGAACAACTCAAGCTTCCTAATCTTCTTTATACACCTACATTACTGCAATTAGCAGATAGATCTGTAATCAAACCAGATGGTGTGTTAGAAGATATTTCAGTGTCCTTAGATTCTTCGGAATATCCTTTTGATTTTATGATCTTAACCCCCAAGAACAATCTAGGAGGACATCCACTTATATTAGGAAGACCTTGGCTGGCCACAACTAATGCTTTCATTAGCTGTAGATATGGTGACATGTATATTTCTGATGGGAATTCAACAAAGAAATTCACTCTATATCCTCCAACAAGAACAATCACAGAAATAGATGAAAAAGAATGGATTGATGATGAAAATGACATTCAACCTCTATTTACTATTTCAGATATTAGTGAAGATAGTCAAATCTTGAATACAATGGAAAATTTTGAATCATCTCTAGAATATGAACATGATCAATTCCAAGAAAAATCCAATATTGAATATTTGTCATCTAGGCAAATGTCTCTTTATTCTATGGAAGAATTTTGTAGCTCTACAATTGAAATCTTATGCTTTCATTAGCTGTAGATATGGTGACATGTATATTTTTGATGGGAATTCAACAAAGAAATTCACTCTATATCCTCCAGCAAGAACAATCACATAAATAGATGACAAAGAATGGATTGATGATGAAAATGACATTCAACCTCTCTTTACTATTTTAGATATTAGTGAAGATAGTCAAATCTTGAATATAATGAAAAATTTTGAATCATCTATGAACATGATCAATTCCAAGAAAAATCCAATATTGAATATTTGTCATCTAGGCAGATGTCTCTTTATTCTATGGAAGAATTTGGTAGCTCTACAATTGAAATCTTTCCAAGAAGAACATTGAACATAAATAATAACTTGGAGAAATTACAACAGGAAAATCTAATCAAAACATTACAACAACATCTGCTGCATATGCATGGGAATATACTGACATGAAAGGAATTAGTCCTAAGACTTGTATACATCACATCTACATTGATGAAAAGTGTAAACCTATTAGACAACCTCATAGAAGGATGAATCCAAATCTTAGGGAAATTGTGAAAGAAGAGTTGCAAAAACTGTTGAATGTAAACTTCATTTACCCAATTTCAGACAGCTAATGGGTTTCCCCTTTAGTGATTGTGCCTAAAAAGAATGGTAAATGGAGGGTGTGCATTGATTATCGAGAATTGAATAAAGCTACCCTTAAAGATCATTTTCCCTTTCCCTTTATAGATCAAGTGTTAGATACATTAGCAGGTAAGAAGTATTTCTCATTCTTGGATGGTTTTAGTGGTTATAATCATATTTAGGTGGCACCTGAAGATCAAGATAAAATCACATTTACTTTTCCATGGGGAACCTATGCCTACCAAGTACTTCCTTTTGGATTATGTAATGCACCTGCAACATTCCAAAGAGTAGTACTAGGAATTTTTTCTGATCTAATACATGATTGTGTAGAGGTATATATGGATGACTTTATAGTCTATGGGAATACATTTGAAGAAGCTTTAGAAAAATTGGAAAAAAGTTCTTAAAAGATGTAAGGAAGCAAACCTTTCACTAAGCCATGAAAAATGTTTTATGATGTTTACAAAAGGGATTGTTTTAGGACATCACATTTCAGGAGATGGAATTAAAGTTGATAAATCTAAAGTTGAAGTCATCTCTAAATTATCAATTCCAAATTGTCAAAAGGATGTTAGAAGTTTTCTAGGATTTACAGGATAATATAGACGATTTATAGAAAATTTCACTAAAATAGCATCCCCACTCTTCAAATTACTCACCAAGGATTGTGAATTCAATTGGAATCCTGATTGCCAGTTAGCATTTGAGACTTTAAAAGCAAGAATTTCTTAAGCACCCATCTTGAGAGGTCCAAATTGGAAACTACCTTTTCACATTTCAACAGATGCTTCAGATACATCTCTGGGAGTTGTATTAGGACAAAAAGATTTGATTCCCTATGCCATCTACTATACAGGTAAATATTTGACTCCCACCAAGTTAAATTATACTGTAACTGAAAAGGAATTTTTAGTTGTTGTTCATGCCATCAATAAGTTCAGACATTATATAATAGGCTATGAAACCTTTGTTCATACATATCACTTTGCAATTAGATACTAAATGAATAAACCTATTACTAATGGCAGAGTTACAAGATGGCTATTACTCTTGCAAGAATTAAATATTACTGTGCTAGATAAACCTGGAGAACAAAACGCAGTTGCTGATTTTTTGTCTAGAATTCAAAATATCAAAGATGACACTCCGGTTGAAGATAAGTTTCCTGATGAATATCTTTTTGTAGTGACTACTCAGACCCCTTGGTTTGCGGATATTGCCAATTACTTAGTCATAGGGAAATTGCCTTCACATTTGTTTCCTAGAGAGAAAAGAAAATTCATTCAAATAAGTGCAAGACACTCATGGATCACTAATGAATTTTAGAAAACAGGTCTAGATCTCGTGATCAGAAGATGTGTTAGGGAAGATGAAATGCCTGATATTCTTAAGGCATGTCATGATGAACCGTGTGGTGGACATTTTGTTGACAAGAGGACAACCTGTATAATCCTTACGTTAGGATATTATTGGCCATCCATCTTCAAAGATGCCAAAGAATATGTCAAGAGGTGTGACAACTGCCAAAGGGTAGGAAAATCTGCTCCTTCAAATGAAATGCCACTACAGATTCAAGTACTCATTGAACCTTTTGAAAAATGGGCCTTGGATTTTGTTGGACTAATTAATCCCCCATCTAAGCAAAAGAAGTATATATTGGTATGCACTGTTTATGTCACTAAATGGGTAGAGGCTAAAACATTACCGTTTGCCAATGAAAAATCTGTCGTTAATTTTCTTTTTGAGGACATCTTCACTCGTTTTGGTGTTCCAAGAGAAATTGTGATAGATCAGGGATCTCAATTTACATCTAAAATGGTGAAGGGTCTTGTGGAAGATTACAAGATCAAACATAGGAAATATACCCCCTATCATCCACAACAAAATGGTCAAGTTGAATCTACAAATAAGGTGATTGAAGGAATTATCACTAAGACTGTGCATCTACATAGAAGAGATTGGGCAGAAAGGCTTCCTGAAGCCTTATGGGCTTATAGAACTACATGGAGGAACACAACGGGACACACACCCTATGAAATTGTTTATAGGAAACAAGTCTTGTTCCCTATAGAGTTTCAAATCAAAACCTTCAAGATGGCAGTCCAATTGGGATAGGATTTATCAGAGGCATAGAAACATAGATTGGAGCAACTCAATGAGCTTGATGAAATCAGGCAAGTTGCAGTTCAAAGAACCAGTATAGTCCAATAGAAAAGGGCTAAATGGAATGATAAATATATCAAGGAGAAGAAGTTTCAAGCAGGAGATTGGGCACTTTTGTTCGATTCAAAATTCAAATATTTTCAAGGGAAGTTTCAGACTCATTGGCTTGGGCCATATGAGATTGAAGAAGTATTTAATAATGGAGCAGTAAGGATAAGGACAATAGATGGAAGAAAAATACCTCTTCTTGTGAATGGTCATCGGTTGAAGATATATCAGAAGCCAAATTCAAGGGAGGAGTTCATTAAGATTTTCCAGAATAACTCTGAAATGAAGCTAGTGAAGAAGAATTCTTCTTCTCCACTAACTTAGCCTTTATTTTTCCTCAAAAAAATAAAATAAAATTGTATGAGTTTGAAAACCAATCACTGATTGGCATACTTATACAGAAAATACAGGGTGAAAATAAGAGATTTCTGACATCCTATATTTTCCATTTCCTTTCTGTAATAAGTAGTGAAAAAAGGCTACATTCATTTGCAGTTTAGAATATGCAAATTCATAGCCTCATTTTGTTTTCATTTTATTTCATCTCATTGTCATATTCCATTTACATTTTATTTTTATAGTTTTACTCCATCTCACCCTATTTCCCATTTCATTTTACATCTCATTCCATCTCATTGTCATAACCCATTTCCATTTTATTTTTGCACTCATATTCCATAGCCATACTTCACTTTTCCTTCTTTTCATAGTCTGAAGCTGATTCCATTCTACAGCTAATCCGATTCTGCAGCTACTTACTTATCAGCTCAGGCACAATTGTACAACTCACAAATAAATCATGAATGCAAGAAATTGAAGAATCAAGTTTTGGAGACCAAACATGCTAAAAGGTACATACAGATCAACACCAAAATAGTTATCAAGCAGAAGGTTAAGTTCTAAAGGTAAAATGCAAAATTTATTTCAAACAACAAGTTAAAAACATAAGGCATGTATAATATGAATAATCATATGTCTCCTTAATGAGTCATCACTTGACTTGACTACCACTTCATCATACCACATCTCTGCCACATCTTCCATACTTGGTACCAAACGGTCCATAATAACTTCATCATACCACATCTCCGCTACACTCCCCATACTATGTACCTAAACGGTCCCTAATAAGTCACGGTCATGGCTACGATGTGACCAACTGATCCACGTCTCTCCAAACCCTCACCATTTACATATTCCATGCAAACCTGTAGTTCTTTTTCACCATACTCGCAGTCATTCCATTTCATAGACCAGGAGAGTAATTCTGAAGGTTAAGAAATTTTACGAAACAAAAGCCATGGGACCCATTGTCACGACAGAGCCAGTAGGAGCAAAATATGGAAGGATACCCACAACTCAAGGACATGGTGCAAAAGGATGGATGGCTCAATTTCATTGAAAAATTTGATGGCTTCCACAAAGAGATCACAAAATCTTTTGCTAGATCATTTGATGGTACAAAAGTAGAAATTGGAGACATTAAGTTTGTAGTAACAAAATCCTACATAACAGAGGCTAAAGAAATACCAAGACATGGTGAAAGATGGTTCAAAAACAAGGAATTCCACAATGAATCATGGAAAGTAATCCTCAGGAACCCAGGTATGGATGTTTATGTGTTTAAAAAAGGAATTCCTATTTCAGCTCTTAAAAGTAAATGGAGAAGCATGCTTTTGATATTACAGAAATTAATTACCTGTGAGGGGAGATTCGAGTGCATGTATGTCTACCATATATGTTTATTGATGAACTTTCTAGAAAATGGAGAAATCAATCTCCCTTTCTTCCTGCTAAATAGTTTAATAAGGATGGCTTCAAATCTACATAAGAAAATAGAATTCGTAGACACAACCATGTACCATCATGGGTTGGTAAAGATACTAGTTGAGTTTCATTTGAAAAGAATAGGAGATACTTGGGAAAATTTCTTGATAAGAAACTATTTCCAAGAGGCACCAGAGTCACCTGAAGAGGGTAATGTCAGAAGCACTAGGAGAAAGAAGACCAGTATAACCATTCAAAGCAAACCTGAGTCCTCAATGCAGAAAAACGATGAAGAGCTAGTCTCTGAAAAATTGACAGAGATCAGGGAGAAAATCAAGCAAAAAGGGAAGATGAAAAAGAAAGCTGGCAAAACTACTGGAAACAAACCTGAATCTTCATCACAACAAGATGATGAAAAATTAATCTCTGAAGAATTGACAGAGATTAGGAAACAAATCAAGAGAAAAGAAAAGATAAGAATGGAGAAAAAGGGTACAAAGGAGGAGAACGTAAGCCCTCTACAACCTAGAAGGAGCTTTAGACTCTGAGCTATGCTAAAGAAGATATCATCACAAGGGACGAAGTTCATAAATTTAGAAGAAGAAACCCCAATACCATCTCCTAATAATGTTCCGTCTACACACAGTCCTCAAAATTCTTCTGAATAGTATTTCAAAGGCAGCCCCAACAGAAGATCTCCAGGCATAGACCCAGTGCAGCAACAAATATATGACTATATAGAATCACTGGAGAAGAAAAGTGCCTCAATGGATCCAGAATCCTCTGTTAATCCAGAACCCTCTGTCAATCCACAAGAACCTCTAATTGACTCTCTCAAATAGGAAATCTATGAGTTAGAGATATTGAACAGACATATCAAGAACGAAAATGAAACCTTGAGGGAACACAGTAAATTGGATAAGGCTATTCATGATAATACAATACTGCATATAGGGTTGTGGTATAATAAGAATAGGAAGTTGAAGAGGAATAATAGAAGCTTGAACAGAACAATCATCAACCTTAAATACAGGCTTCTTATGAAGAAACCCAGAATGGCAGTCACGTCAAAGAAGAGCGAAAGAAGAAAAATAGATGTACTAGCAGAAGTTTCTGAGCAAATGCAATAGGAAAGAAGAATTCACATTTTTGGCAAATTGCATTAGGACATGCAATGATTTTGTAGTGGGGGTATATTGAACCTCAGAATTACTCTCTCCTTGACAACTTTTCTCACTTCTTTCCCTTGCTTTTCCATAAGATTACAGATCCCCATCAATGATAAATGATAGGTTTTGTCTTAAGGAGGGCATTAAATGATTGACATGCTTTATTTTTATGTTTTTCTATTTGAATAAATTTTTGCAAATTAGCTATAGAACGTAGCCTATTTTGTAGTTAACTATGTATTGCGTAGCTACTTCCATGGTTTCACAGGTTCCAGGTGTCAAATGAAGAATTCAGCCACATGGGCATCTCTAGAATTGTCTCCACATGGATTCTATTAGAGTCACTCAGCCTAGATCGATAAGAAAACAAGCTCAAGATTGTAGTCAAAGGTGGAGTCAAACATATGATACCTGAAAGCAATAGGACTCTTTGTCTGCTCTTTCGTGGTTAATCAATAAATCTAATAGTTCTGTTGCAGGATTAACTCGGATCAGCCACTTGTGTTAACGGTTCTGTTGCAAACATCTCGCTTGAATTTAAGTCACATGTAGCTGATTATACATTTACATAGTCCTGTTGTAATACGTATAGGCCACTTGTAGCTAGTTTTCCTAAAAAACAGTTATGATTATTTCCTTTTAAATACTGGTTGTACAAAACGAGGGAGGTTCGAAGAATTTTATGTATTAAAAGTTCAGACTTTCAGCTCTGTATTTTTGTACTTCGTTCCTTTCTATAATATAAAATCGTGTGTTGACCAATGATCATTTAAGAGAGCATTTTCAATTAGTTAGCAGCTCAACCCAGTCAGTTGCATAGGGCCCCTGCATTAAAGGAGGTTTTCTTTCTATTTGTTTTCTGTTTAGTTTTAATTTCACCATTTTCTTTTAGCAGTATTTCTAACTTAGGTTGATTTCTTTTAGTTTTGATCAATAGCATAATGTTAAAACTCAATTGTGCAGTCTTGTTCCTCCAACACATTTCATGAAGGGAAACGATTTTGTTTCTAAACAGAGTAAGGTTGAAGTAATGGGAATGCACTGTTGACTAGCTTACTCGTTGTTTTGTTATTTATTTTCTAGTTGATATTGTCAATACATTGCGTTAATGAATGTTTTTGATTACCATTTCAAGTTGATACTCATCCTAAACTAAATGGTTAAACATTCACTTCACACAATGGTTGAAATCAATCAGTTACCTTTTGCATGTTTCATTTAATTATCTAGATCATAAAGTACAGAAAGTTGCTTGTATTCCATCTCAAGAAGCTTATCTTTCAAAATTGAAGGTTAAAGTAACTAGAAGTACTTCAGTTGATTTCATTCTCTGTATTTATTTCAACATGCATTACAACTTCACCTTTAATTTTAAGAATCAGATTCATGACTTAGGATTAATGACAAGATAGGACATATGCTCTGTTTTTCCTTTCTTTAAATTAGATTTTGACTAGTTTCAGCTCTTGGTTCACCATTAGGAAGTTTAGATTTAGTTTCTCATAGTTCAGATTGTACATCATTAGGAATCAAAGAATAGAAACCCCCAAAACAATATAAAAATACAAAACAATGAAGTAAGAAGGGTTAACTAAGCACACATAGTGCACTACACTTCATCATCTTACAAACCTCGGTTGATAATTTATGCAAGCAATTTAGGACACTAAATTGACTAAACAATATATTTCACTGGATTCTGCTGAATTTCTAGTCCCAAGTAGTAATGCATAATCCCAAGATATTTCATACCAAACTTGGCTACGAACTCCTTCTTGTGATCATGAATTCGATGCTCTACACCTATAACAAGAAGATCATATACTTATAAGAGTATGATAACTAGTTCACCATATACCACCCTGATGTATATGTTAGGATATGTGGAACTCTGGGTAAAATCAAGTCTCAATAGGTATGCATCCATTCTTGCATACCAAGCTCTAGGTGCTTTCTTTAAGCCATATAGATCTTTCTTTAGACTGCATCCATGAGTCTCCTTGTGATTTACTTCAAATCCTTGAGGTTACTCAAAGTGAACCTCTTCATCAATAGTTCCATTTAGAAAAGTTGTGTTAATGTATATTTGATGGATGTTCCATCCCATAGTAGAAACCAAAGAGGTGAGAAATCTAATTGTTTTATATCTAGATGTAGGAGCAAAGGTTTCTTTGAAATCAATACCTTCTTTCTATGAGAAGCATCTTTCTACAAACCTTGATTTATATTTATTTATGCTCCCATTGATACCATGTTTTATCTTATATATCCATTTTTAAGTGACTATCGATTTGTCATTTGTCCTAGGAACATTTTCCCATACATCATTCTTCATAATTGATTGGTATTCTTCTTGCATCGCGTTCCTCCACTCTTGGTGTTTAGTTGAATATTCATAAAATCCATTGCCCAAGCTCAGTAGGATAGCACCGAAACATAAGTTAATGACCTCTTGTTGTTGATACTAAGTACTACTGAAAGAGAGGAGGAGGACGAGACCTTTGATTCTGTGCCATAAATGAAGAGTTCATATTGTGTTTATTAGCATAAGGAGGAACACTCCTTTGTTGGTTAAATGTAGCCTCCTTAGATGCATCATAGCCTACTAGAGCAATGTCCCTGAGTCAGATCATGATGAGGGAAAATAGATTCTTCGATGAGTAGTAGAGAGATGCAACTCACCCTTAAAAAGATGAAATATTATCCATTTGGAGAAGTGAACGTTAAGCATGGTAACTGATGATTGGATGTCGATATCGCGTTGCCAAATATCATCCAAGTAGAATGGCTAAGTAAGGCGATAAAGTCGAAGGATGGAATTCGAGTAGTTATTGGTCGTGGAGAGGACACTACTAAATAACGCTGATGCTGAATCTGATCAGGTTGAAAGTTGGGGATCAAGCCGTCCAGAAAAGGTTACAGTAAGTGCATGGTAGGTGATGAGGCTCATCAATAGGTGAACTATATGTGTCACAATTCCACTCTCCAACTTATTAAATTGTCTTTTCTCACATTTATTTACAGACTTTATTATATTTTGCTTAGTGAGAAGAGTAAAAGTGAGTTACTATGTCCTATGGCCTAATGTGCATTAAATGTAAGAAATTGGAGCAATTTTGAGTTGACTTGAGTGCAGGGACTTAGAGTAGACAGTAAGAGAAATTATAGGAAGTGGTCTCCCTCCTTAACTCCTCATATCATTCGAAGATTCTCCCACTCTGTCTCATCAGCTCGGTGTCACTAGCAGCCAACCAACCCGAGTTCATTGGAAGCCAAGCTAGTGCCAGTCAAGGAAACATTATTCTCGAGTTAGGGAGCCAAGTATCCCTATTTTATAGGGAGATGTTGGTAGCTCCACTTTTGTATTAAGAAGAAAGCTAAGGAACTCATTAGGATTCAAAGTTTTATTGTAGCCAAGAGGCCATTAAGCTGAAGCACATTTGATTGTTATTATTATGATGTATTTAACATTTTTATGATAATGAGAAATTATGTTTTGATCCAGCATTGAGTTGACTCAGAGGATTGAAGCTCTTGGGATAGGGCCCAACCCTAGCAGCAGAAGTTCCTCATCTTTGTATTGTATTCTTAGCATAGAATGTTGATTTATTGCTAAAGTTTATTTATGTTTCTGTTTATCTTAGAAATTTGATTAAGTTATTGCTTATCGATGCTTTAATTAGCTTAAAGAGTAGATTATTGTTACAGTCTAGTGAAGGAAAATATACCAGAAAAGCTTGTGTGGAAGTGACCCCTATCCCATCTCCCTTACGGGATCATGATTAGGCGACCCCACTCTCACAGCCCAAAAATAGAGTTTGTCATTTATTCATTGCCTAGATTAATTTTAATTCTTAGCTAGATAACTGCTTATGATTCCTTGGAAATATTTGCAATTGTTAGTTTTCTTCTTAAGATTGTTGTAGATTAAAAGGTAGTATATTTCATAGATCTAGTCACTAACAATAGTTTGATCAAACTTTCTAAATTCTACTCATCTTTTCCATGTTGACATATAATAGTTTGTAGATGAAAAGAGAGACAAGTTTTATTACATGGATTGTTGATCTGTAGGAAGGGACACCTCCAACCAATTCCACCTAGGTCTCCTCCACCTTCTGTTGATGCATACCAACCATATTCTGAACCTCTATTTTCCAGCCACCGTGAGCAAGTTGTCTTAGGAAAATTCAACCTTCTTGGAGTGCTAGGCTTGGTCTTGGATGATTTTCACCTCCCCTACACCTTACACAACTGTCATGTACCTTTCCAACACTTCATGTCACCATTATTGCCCTTCAAAATCTCTCAAAAAACTTCCTATAGCAGTATTGGACATCCTTTAGTAGTCCAGGACATCTTGTAGCAGTTTCCTGTAGCAAACCTGTAGCTGTGTGTTCTGACCCTATTTTGACCTGAAATGGTAGTATAGCCTAGTGTAGGATTAGGTTAACCCCTCATCTTGGAATCCATGACCAGAAGTGCCACCTAGACCAACCTTTTCATTCCTTTCGCTCCTGCAAGATCAGATAGCATTAGCTTTTATATTTCTGAATTTAGCAATTAGGACTTTTATCTATTCTACAAGTTTGAATGATATAACTAATGCATGCATGTTTGAATTTTGAGATGATAGAATAACTTTTGATTTTCAAGAAGTTATGGTAGCTAGATGATCAAGTGCAAAGTTATTCTAGTTTCCTTCCCGCAAGCGATTTGTGTCATTTCATAGCAAGATGATTTATACCATAGCATTTACAAGTTAGCAACCTTCACTTCCTGAACTGACAAGCATTTACTTTTCCTACACTAGAACTAGTTTTACATTCCACTGTCAGTAGTGAGACTCCATTTAGTCTAATAGAGGGATGGTTTGGAAGCCTAATGGTCAAGTGCCCTAGTTGAAAAGTGACATGAGTAGAATGATGCATCTATTATGTATATACCACTGTCACCTCCAAGTTTGTACGAAACCCCAGGTTCATAAAGTAAAGCTGGTAGCCCTAGGAGTTGCAACATTCTTGTTGTAATACTGAGGCTCATCACTTTTTGGCACTGTTATTGAGGAGGTGTTTAGGTAGATGTAATTTCTACTTTTCTTTCTATTTTTCATTTGCTAGATAAATGTTACTCTTGCTTTTCTTTCTATCTTGCATTTAGTTTTGAAAAAACTCATAAAAGAAAAAATAATATTTCTTTCATGCCTCGTAGGAGTAGAGACAATTTAGGGAAATTCTTTCCAAACACCCCTACACCATCAAACAGTCAACCTTCCCTATTCTTTGGTGATTGTCAGCTTCCCTCTCTGACTAGAGGAGAGTTAAAAGACCCCTTAGTAGAACAACTTGAAATATTTGAAGAGCCTATTGGGGAAGAATAAGAAGAGACCATTCCATACACTTACACCATGGCTGAAAACAAAATTGAGGCTAAAAACAGAAATGATGGTACTTTTTCCATCAAAGAGACTAATGGCGATACTAGGATTAAAAACGTAAGCTTGTCTTCCTTTCCTCACTTCCATTGCCTAACCTCAGAGGACCATGATACCTTCTTGTTTTAGTTTATTGTCATCTGCAGAACCTATGATTATACCTATGATGACGAGAAGTTGAATTTGTTCCCATCCACCCTCAAGGATGTAGCGTTGTGCTGGTTCATGGGTCTACTTGGGGATAACATCACTAACTGAGCTCAAATGCAGTAATACTTTAACAACAACTACAGGGACTATTGTAGGTCTAAAGACACCAAAGATGAATTTTTTAGAATGACCCTAGGACCTGATGAATCCCTGGAGGATTATGAGGAAAGGTTCCAACTCAGTTACAAAAGGGCCAAATGCACCCTTGATCCTAAATCACTCAAGTTAGTCCTTCTTAGAGGAATCAGGGAGGACATACTGGAAACTCTAAACATGTTGTCTGGAGGGGAAATTTATTAGCTACCCTATAATGATATCAAGGCAGTGTTCAAAAACCATTCTAGGGCTACTAGAAAGAAGGGTAGGGCTAGTTAAGCTTTGGCTAGTTCCTCTCCCTCCAACACATCTATCAAGAGTGAAATTGGAAACATGTTGGAGGACTTTAAAAGTGAAATGTTTCACACCTTTTCTCTGCAAATGGATACTATGAAGAGCAGGAGGAAACAAGAGGAAGCAGAGAGATATTTAACTATCTTTTGCCCTAAATGCACTAGGCTTCCTAGAACTAGAAGATCATTTCGATATTTCCGAGCATATTCGAGGTTTAGAGGTATTCTCGGTTTGTGAGGAAAGCCATTCCATAGATAAGTGCCCTTGTCTACCTAGATTGAAGGTTGTATACCAAGGGGCTAAAGGTGGGGCTGAAAAACTTTGTTATATCAACCAAAGGAGGCCTCAAGGACCTAGGCCATACCAACAAGGAATGCAGGGTACATCCTGTTCCTACTACCATCCCATTCAGAATGAATTCCTACCCCCTTGGTTTTCTCCTACCTGCCAATCAATCATCTCAACCATAATGCTTCTCCACATCCTCAGTGGAATACCCCATCACATGGTTGGAAGCCTCAATTCAACCAACCTCCTACTTTACTGCCTCCACCTCCATCTCAACCACAACTAATTCATCCTGCTCCACCCAAGCAACCTCAGATGCTTTCCCAACCAAATCCAAACCCGAACAACAAGTAGGCACAACAGGTCTATAGTGGGGATACATCTTACCCTGCCTATGCTGCGCAGATTCAAGAAATTCACCTCAGGTCTGGAAGAGTCATTAGGGGACTTTTGAGGTCTAAAATGGGCCTCCTAAGAAAAATGTACAACCAAAATAAACTTTATAAGAACCAATAGGATTCAAGATGATGATGTCAACCATGGGGATAATTCACCATTTTTGGAGTAAAAAAGTAAAAAGATTAAAAAATAATAAAATAATAAAACTATTTTTTCAACATGCATTTTCAACTTATCTCCCTAAGGTTTTACTCAAATTTTGAGCAACAACACTCATTGGATGAAAAATTTAATTCATCATCCAAGGAGTACCCATGTTTCATATTTTTGATGGACCCTGCTACATGAAAAATGAGAAATACATGAAAAAACATGATTGCAATCATGTTTTTCATGTATTTCTCAATTTTCGTGTAGTAGGGTCCATCGAAAGTATGCAACATGGGTACTCCTTGGATGAGGAATTAAATTATGCATCCAATGAGTGTTTTCGCTCGAAATTTGAGTAAACCCATAGGGAGATAAGTTTAAAATACGAGTTGAAAAATTAGTTTTTTCTTTTTTTCCCTCTAAAGTTTGATGATGTCATCTAATCTTATTTTATTATTTCCCCTATTATTTTATAATTTCCTTAGGAGGCCCATTTTAGACCTCAAAAATCCCCTAATGGCTACTAGATAACCAACCTCCATCTCCACCTGAGGAGCTTGAAGAGAAAAAGGAAGAGAGTGTTCCCAAATCCAATCCACCTCCTTTTCATGAAATATTGATCCATCCTAGCCAGCACACCCCGTAAGAGACTGAACTTCTAGGAGAATTGAAAAATTTGTGTGTGAAAATCCCACTCCTCCAAGCCATCAAGGATTTCCCCATCTAAAACAAGCTAATCATACCACATCCTATCCAATTTGTACCCTAGATGCTATTATAGGAGGGGGCCAACTTGATAAAGATGACCTCATTGATCAAATCCTCTAGACCTAGCCCCCCAACACCATGTCTCTTGATGAGCTGGTGAAGGAACCGAAGATAACGCTTGGACTGATTTATGCCTAGTTGACCCTAGTCCTTCTCATGTCAAAATGGTAGAGTTTGGTCCATCTAAAACATTGAAAATCAACCCCTCTCTCTCATCCAACCAAGAAGATAAGTTGTGCAACATGCTGAGAGAGCACTTGGATGCTTTTGCCTAGAGCTATAAGGAAACGAAGGGAGTGCATCCTTTGGTGTGTACTCACCACATCTACGTTAAGGAAGGATGCAAACTAGTGTGCCAACCTCAGAGGAGAATGAACCCAACCCTCAAAGACATAATGAAGGAAGAGTTGCAGAAATTGTTAGATGCAGTGTTCATTTACCCCATCTCAAATAGTGAGAGGGTGTCCCCTCTAGTTTTGGTCCCAAAGAAGAATGGAAAGTGTAGGATCTGTGTGGATTATAGAGAGTTAAACAAAGCCACCAAAAAAAAAATTCCTCTACCTTTCATTGATCAAGTCTTGGATGGCCTTGTAGGGAAGAAGTTCTTCTCTTTCCTGGATAGATTCAATGGTTATAATCATATCTAGATCAACCCAGAGGACCAAGATAAAACCACCTTCACTTGTCCTTGGTGTACTTTTGCTTATATTGTCCTTCCTTTTGGATTATGTAATTCCCCTGCCACTTTTCAAAGGGAAGTTTTGAGCATCTTTGCTGATCTAGTCCATGAATCTGTAGAAATATATATGGATGATTTCACTGCTATGGGTGTGACTTCCTAGAGGCTCTCTCTAACTTAGGGAAAGTACTAAAGAAGTGCATTGAAATGAACCTATCATTTAGTCCTGAGAAGTGTGAATTATTGATGAATGCAGGGATCGTTTTGGGTCATTCAATATCCCAGGAAGGAATACAAGTGGACCCAAATAAATTTTCCATTATAAAAAGGGTCGCTACTCCTCAAAAGCAAAGGATGTTAGGTGTTTCTTGGGCTTAGCTGGATATTATAGGAGATTTATCAAATACTTCAGCGAAGTAGCCTCGCCATTTTTTGGACTATTGGCGAAGGACTCTAAATTTTGATAGTTAGATAGTTTCTAAGAGGCCCTAGAAATCTTGAGGGATACATTGACTACTGCGCCCATACTTAGGGGCCCAAATTGGGCTCTTCCTTTCCACATCCATGTTGATGCATCTGAGAAAGTTGTAGGATCAGATCTACGATACATAGATGACAAGTTTCCTTATGTCATTTACTTCATTAGAAAAAATATGTCTAAGGTTGAACTGAACTACACTATGACTGAGAAGGAACTCTTTGTTGTTGTCCATTCCTGGAATAAATTCAAACACTACATCACTAGTTATCAAACCTTGGTGCATACTAACCATGCTGTTATCAATTACTTAATGAAAAAGCATGATGTGAATGCTAAAATTATTAGATGGTTTCTTTTATTGCAGCAGTTTGATTTAACCATCATTGATAAGGAAGGTAAAGAAAATGTATTTGCATCTTTTTTGTCTAGGCTTGATTTTCCTGCAGGTGAAGAAGGGATGGTTGATGACTAGCTTCTAGATGAAAACCTATTTTATATTTCAGTTCTCTCTCCATGTTTTGCATATATAGCCAACTACCTAGTTGTTTCAAAGTTCCCTCCAAATTTTTCATCCAGGGAGAAGAGGAATATTGTAAGGAAGAGCACCCCATTCACTTGGATTGGAGGCAATCTCTTCAAACTGGGCCCAGATCAAATATTGAGGAGGTGTGTCAGGGAAGATGAAGTCTTTGACATCCTCTTAGCCTATCATGATGGGCCTTGTGGAGGTCACTTTGCTGCCAAGAGGAAAACTTTCAAGGTAATGCAATCTGGCTACTTTGGCCCACTCTCCACAAAGATGCAAGAATGTACACATGTTAATGTGATCAGTGTCAGAGGATGGGGAAACCTACTCTGAAGGATGAAATTCCCTTGCAACCTCAGGTGGAAGTTAAATCCATTTGACAAGTGGGGCATGGATTTGATTGGGCCAATTGATCCACCATCAGGGCCAAAAAAATACATAATTGTATGCACTGATTATTTGACAAAGTGGGCTAAGACCAAGGCTGTCAAGGTAGCAACAAAGGAGAAAGATGTTGAGTTCTTAAGGAAAATTGTGTTTTACAAATTTGGGTACCCTAGAGAGTTATTCATTGATCCAGGAGCTTAATTCACATCACATATGATCGAAAATTTGTTAAGACAACATGGGATAATGCATAGTAAATATACTTCCTATCATCCTCGGGCCAATGGACAAGTATTTGTCAAGAATAAGGCATTAGAAGGAATCCTCACCAAGGTTGTGAACAACAACAGAAAGGATTGGTCAGACAGACTAGTGGAGGCCACTTGGGCCTACAATATAACTTGGAAGACAACTATTGGTTTCACTAGTTATGAATTGGTTTATGGAAAGAAGGCACTGTTCTCCATTGAGTTTGAGTACAACACCTTGAGAATGGTAGCACAGTTGGATTTGGATGTTACAAAGGAAAAAAAAGAGAGGTTTCTCCAGTTGAATGGCCTAGATGAATTCAGGATGTAGACCCTCCTACACATTGAAGTTATCCAAGTACAAAGGAAGGTTTAGCATTACAAGAACATCAAGGACAAGGTTTTTCAAGAAGGGGATTGGGCTCTTCTATATGAATCCAGGTTCAAGGACTTCAAAGGAACATTGATGACAAGGTGGTTAGTCCCATACTTGATAGAGAACTACCATCATAATGGAGTTTCTCAAATCAGGACCATTTAGGAGGAAGGCATTCCCTTTTCAATGGATATAGTTTGAAGGCTTACAAAAGACCTTTGTCCAGGGAAGATCTCATCAACACCATTAGTAAGGAAGTAAATGTGATTGGAAGTGTCCCAGCGTCCAAGTCACATAATTTTTTAAAATTGTTTTTTATCTATGAAAAAAAAAGAAAAATACAATAAGAGGGCTAGATGAAAACCTCCATGAGGCATATGAGGCCTGTTAGCACTCCAGGAAACTCTCCTAGGTTGCAGCTCGGAGATGCCTGGTAACATGTAATCTTCAATATTGTTCTCAAAACTATTGGAATGGATGATGGTTTGGTTCAATTTAGATGACCAGTTCAACTATATTCCCACTTAAGGCATACATGAACACCCTCAACAACATAAGACTTTAAACCACTAATGCTCAATAATTTGTAGATTTAATGGATAGATGGAGAATGCTTAACTATACCAGTAGATTGCATACATGAACATATGTGAATGGCTAGCTACAGGTAGTGAATGAGCTTACTAACTGTACTGGCAGATTTCATATACAATAACACATATAAATGGCTAGCTATAGGCAACAAAGAAGCTTGAAAATCTAATATATCGAATCAGAGATGAGATGACAGTTATCTGGCCTTATATACACAGAAAACATGAACAAACTATTCAAGTGCAAGCATAAAATAGAAGAGAAACGGAAATTTGAACATGTAATAGCAAAAGAAGCATGTATTACTAAAGGATGCAGATGAGAAGCTTGAAGGAAAAGAGGAGAAAAAGTCTCCAAAAGTTGAACCCTTGTTACATCTAGTTTTCTACCTTTTATAGGCCCTTTACATTGCTCCTGAGCTTTCTAGAAGGCTCGGAGTCTTAACCTTGTCTGATCTGTCCCTTAACCATTTGATTCCCTCAATAGGCAGGCATGGCTTGAAGGTTTTCCTCTTCCGACAGAGGAATAACCATATTCAGATATTTTGGGCAGCCTGCTGTGATGCCTGGGAGCTCTCTCATGCCAGAGATGCCCCATCATGTTTGTTAGGATGGTTGTTGCACTGACAAGACTGTTAATGCTCCATGATTTCATTTGATTTGGGTTGCGACGTGCAGTGGCCCTTCTCCTTCCCTTTCCGGGCTCTGTTTGTTGGCCGTTGTCTCTCCGCCAAATCCTTCTTCTGGTATGTAACATGACTGCAAGACTCCTCTAAGGATGGCTAGCCACTTGAACCTACAATGGAGTGGCTATTGTGCCTATGAAATCCCTGCATCGGTCCCTTTCAGATGATAGCCATGAATGTTTTTCTATTGTTGTGGCTGTTCGGGTCATAAACAATGAAAATGCTGCAATGCTGCTAAATCCTGCCCATCACTGTCCCTTTCGAGCCTGAAAGGTCTTAGAAAAATGGTTCATTCTTTTCTCGTGTCCGCCCTTGCTGCCATCACCAGTCACACAAAGCCCACTCCTGTGTATTTTCCGTGGATTTATCCATGTGGGAAAACATAAAAAAAATGGGAAAAGCGGCCCTTGCGGACCTCAATCTTCATCAAATATTGCTTCCCGGACCCTTTCAGGTCTGTGTCTTATTGTTCCCTTTGTATTTCGCTCATGCAATGAAAATACACCAAAAACCACTAAAAATGGCCTTAGCGCGGACCTGAAATAATATGCAAAAGAGTGTTATATAATCGTCGGGTCTGGTTATCGCATCATAAATACGAATGTGCGAAAGGCCCCGACCCTTGGTGAAGCACCATGCGATACACCGATTTGCGATCGTGCGATGTGAAGTGGGCCCTCTGACCCTTGGTATGGCACCGATTAGCTCTGATAGTGATCCTTCACCGTTGATCGCAAATCGCAGTCCCACTTGGTCCATGTTTGCCCCACCAACTTACCTCCGCCGATGCGATACAATGATGCGATTTTATCACAGTCGCATATCGCTATATGTAAAGGCCTTGCCCCCTGGTCTTCCCAATCTATGATCCACCGATTAGATTTGGGCCATTGATCAGCCAGATCGGACGATGGCTGTGCATTGTTGGGTTTACGCCTATGGAAAGGTTTTTTTTTTATAGCTTTTGAAGTGTTTAAGCCTCCTGATAGTGTGTTGCCACCCTTCCAAGGGCTTTCCAACTGCGACTATTTCGATTGGTGGATGACCTTTAACAAAAATGAATACTTCAAGAGCATGAAGGGATCCCTTGGTGTGTTTTTAAGTAGATTAGCAGACTCTGGGAGTGTTTTGAATCCATTTTTGATCCCTTTGTCAGCGGAGCTAACACTGGTTCCTTCTGGGGATGAAAGCCTCCCTGTGAGGTTTCAAGAATCACATATCAATGCCTTTCCTGTGAAAACAAAATTAAATATTCGCTCTAGTGTTCCATTGGGCATGGAGTCTATTTTGCAAAACAAAAAAATAAAAACTGGAAAAACATATTTACAATGACAAGGCTTTAAAGCCTTAAATGAAATAAAGTTAGAAGAACAACCCATCGACTGGGCCATCAAGAACATATCCTCCTTCCTTTAAAGCATTCCTTTTGAGAAAATAGCCATTAAACTGAAAATTGACCCTTTTTACCTTTATATGAAAGGTTTCTTTGTCTTGGTCAATGTGCATATCAACAAATTCATCAAAGACTTGCAAAAGCCTATTGATTTGATCCTTTACTTCAAAAACTTTCCAGCATTCGGTATTATTAGGTAGAGATGGTCTATATTTCACCTCATCTCTGTATGCTTTCAGCCTTGGATGTTTTGCTTGGAAGGTTTTGTACACTCGCTGAATGATAAGGTCTGCTTCATACTCTGCTGTGTCATTTGTGACCTGAAAAGTTAATATGAAGGATGAATTAATGCATTCTTGTGTGGGGGACACAAGGACTTCACCTGTTCCTGTAGCTTCCTTAGAGCAAGCCCCATCAAAGAACATGTCCCAAATCTGTGAGCCTTCTTCCTCTGTGATATGGAAAACTGGTTTTTTAAGCTACGTAGAGGCCAACTGATAAGGCTTGGTAATGTCAAGACTGAGCTTATCCATGATAGCCTTGGGCATTGGATTATGGCTGGCTCTAGTGTCCAGAAGACAATTATGAAAGATTTCATCATGAATAGACAGAGAAACATAGAATGATGGGGAGCTTTCTTCACAATTTTCAATGATTGGGCTGAGAATAACCGCTGGTTGGTCATCTTGCAGATTTACATAGTCAGTGGAGGCTTGGATTTCTTTAGGCTCAAGATCCTCAAGGATGGATGCTTTGTAGGACTCATTATTCACTAGTTCAATCAGAGGTGTAGGTATTCTTGGCTTCTGAATTTCTGATTGTAAACTAAAAGAAGAAGGGGACTTGTCAAGGCCTCTTACCTCTATGGCTAGAGCTTTGAGGATGATAGGATCAACTGCTGGTTTCTTCTACTTATTGGCTTGTTGTTCCACAGGGACATCAGCTTTATGAACAAGAGTTTCTTTGACATTATTCATCATAGACCTCAAATTATATTGGTGCTGATCTACAGTTTGTAGAACAACTGCACCATCCCATTCTTGGCTGATCTGGTCATTGAATAATGACTTCTCATAGGCAGCTTTGGTTGAAAGTGGCACTGCCTTTGTCTTCCATACAATGGATCTCATCATCTTCTTCCAACTTCTCTTCTTCCATGACTGCATTCTGAAAAGGGACCTTCACCCTTTGGTCTTCACTGACCTCTTTGCTTCTTTGCAAAATCTACAACTGCTCATTAGGTCTTCTATATGGATTTGGATTTGGAGGAGCAAAGGTGTTAGGAACTCTTCCCTTCCAAGAATGCTGCTCAACCTTTAATTTGGAAACTTCAGAGGCTAATGACTCTATCATCTTGGCCATTTTATCGATCTTGGGATCTGAAGACAATGAAGGCTCACCCCTCTGTCTCCTTTTATCAACATTATCTTTGAGCTTTTCTACAGCCATGATGTTTGATTCTACTTCCAGGGCTTCATCTTGCATATCAACCAAAGAAGCACATCGCCTCTCCCTCAACAATAAACAAAAGTCAGAATCAAAGGCATTGACATAGATGAGTCTAGCAGAGGAAGTGGTGGGTTTTACTTCAGCTGGTATCTTGCTGTACATGCAGTTAAATCTCTTATTAAAATCAGACAACAGCTCGCCATTTCCCCCCTGTAAGTTCTCAAACTCAGTGTGGTAGTAAAGGAGATCCTTATTATCCCCTCAATTCTTTAGGAATGCATCATCTAAGGCCTCAATATCTGCTATAGATGTTGGGGTCAGTTCCCTGACATCATCTTCACTAATGTCCAAGGTTATCAGCATAGCTATAGAATGACTCAAGATGTTCTTTAGCTAAAACACCTTTAGTCCCAGTGAACTTAGTCATATACTTCTGATACTCTCCAGTAGGCATAGCATTCAAAGGAGTGGGCAATATTAGAGGTCCATACCTAACAACTATGATTCTCTCCATTTTGGTAGGTGCTTGTGGACCAGCCATAGTTGTGGTGGCTAAAAGAGTACTAGTAGTCTGAATGATGGAGGGCTGAGGAGTGATTGATAGGACTGAAGGAGTATGATGGATAGGAGGTGAGGTTTCCTTTCAGCATACAACAAAAGGAAAACCTAAAGAATAAGGAGCTTTATGAATCTATAATAGTTTTTCTTCGCTGCTAGTATTAGAAGCTATACTCTCAACATGTATTTGTTCTATTACAGGCCTTTCTTGAAGAGATATAGGAGATTATTTAGGTTTACCTGAACTTGATGCTCATTTCTACAATAACTTTCTTTCTTTGATAATCTTTTCAGGGTCAGGTACTAGGTCAGCTTGTGACTTTTGAGGATTTCTCCGAGTATGCCTCACAAACTGAGCCAGAACTATGAAGTGGAGTCACCAAGAGGTTCGGCCTCCAGTAGAGTCGCCAAATAGATGATTACAACAAAAAATGTGCCCAGACTTTGTCTATCATCAAAGATGGATCTGTGTCATTTCCCAGGGAAGCTGAGCTTCAGTTTCCTCTCCCCAGTAGTGGCGCCAATTATGTTAGCACTCTAGGAAACTCTCCTAGGTTGTAGCTCGGATATGCCTAGTAACATAGAATCATCAATATTGTTCTCAGAACTATTGGAATGGATGATGGTTTGGTTCAAGTTAGATGACCATTTCAACTATATTCCCACTCAAGGCATGCATGAACACCCTCAACAACACAAGGCTTTAAACCACTAATGCTCAATAATTTGTAGATTTAATGGATAGATGGAGATTGCTTAACTATACTAGCAAATTGCATACATGAACATATGTGAATGGCTAGCTACATGTAGCAAATGAGCTTACTAACTGTACTAGCATATTACATATATAATAACACATATAAATGGCTAGCCATAGGCAACAAAAAAGCTTGAAAATCTAATATATTGAAGCAGAGATGAGATGATAGAAATCTAGCTTTAGATACACAAAAAGCATGAACAAACTGTTCAAGTGCAAGCATAAAACAGAAGAGAAACGAACATTTGAACATGTAACAACAAAAGAAGCATGTATTAATAAAGGATGCAGATGAGAAGCTTGAAGGAAAAGAGGAGAAATAGTCTCCAAAAGTTGAACCCTTGTTACATCTAGTTTTCTGCCTTTTATAGGCCCTTTATAATGCTCCTGAGCTTTCTAGAAGGCTTAGAGTCTTAACCTTGTCTGATTCCCTCAATAGGCAGGCATGGCTCGAAGGTTTTCCTCTTCTAACAAAGGAATAACCATATTTAGATATTTTGGGTAGCCTGTTGTGATGCCTAGCAGCTCTCTTGTGCCAGAGATGACCCATCATGTTTGTTAGGACAGCTGCTATGCTGGCAGGACTGTTAATGCTCCATGATTTCGTTTGATTTGGGTTGCGGTGTGCAGTGGTCCTTCTCATTCCCTTTCTGGGCTCTGTTGTCCGGTTGCTGTCTCTTTGCCGAATCCTTCTTCTGGTATGTAACATGACTACAAGACTCCTCTAAGGATGGCTGGCTGCCTGAACCTACAATGGAGTGGCTATCGCGCCTATGAAATCCCTGCACTGGTCCCTTTTAGATGATAGCCATGAATGTTTTTCTGTTGTTGTGGTTGTTCGGTTCATAAACAATGAAAACACTGCAATACTGCTAAATCCCACCCATCACTGTCCCTTTCGGGCCTCAAAGGTCTTAGAAAAATGGTTCATTCTTTTCTTGGGCTTTCCCTTGCTGCCATTTCCAATCACACAAAGCCCGCTCCTGTGTATTTTCCATGGATTTTTCCATGTGGGAAAAACATTAAAAAACGAGAAAAAGCAGCCCTTGCGGACCTCAATCTTCATAAAATATTGCTTCCTGGACCCTTTCGGGTCTATGTCTTATTGCATATCGCAAACTTGGCTTGCCTTTGTATTTCGCTCATGCAACGAAAATACACCAAAAACCACTGAAAACGGCCTTAGCGCGGACCTGAAATAATATGCAATAGAGTGTTATATAATTGTTGGGTCTGGTTATCGCATCACAAATACGTATGTGCAAAAGGCCCTGACCCTTGGTGAAGCGCCATTGTGATATATCAATTTGCAATCCTGCGATGAAAAGTGGGCCCTCTGACCCTTGGTATGGCGCCGATTACCTTCGATAACAATCCTTCGTCGCTGATCGTAAATCGTAGTCCCACTTGGTCCACGTTTAGCCCACCAACTTACCTCTGTTGATGCGATACAGTGATGCGATTTGATCGAAATCACATATCGCTATATGTAAAGGCCCTACCCCTCGTCTTCTCGATCTGCGATCCGTTGATTAGATTTGGGCCATTGATCGGCTAGATCGGACGGTGGCTGTGCATTGTTGGGTTTATGCTTGCGGAAAGGTTTTTTTCTTTTGTAGCTTTTGAAGTGTTTAAGCCTCCCGATAGTGTGTTGCCGCCCTTCCAAGGTCTTTCCAGCTGTGACTATTTCGACCAGTGGATGACCTTTGACAAAAATGAAGATTTCAAGAGCATGAAGGGATCCCTTGGCATGTTTTTAAGTAGATTTGCAGACTTTGAGAGTGTTTTGAATCCATTTTTGATCCCTTTGTCAGCAGAGCTAGCAAGGCCATCTCTTGGGTTGAAAACCTCCTTGAGGTAGCTTATGAGTGAAAAAAGAGAAGAAAAGAAAAATAAAAGATCTCTAGGTGAAAAACTCCCTTGAGGCGCCCAAGGCAAGTAGGCAGGTTGAAAACCTCTCCTGAGGTAGCTTATGTGTGTCCCTCAAAAAAAAGGAGAAGAAAAAGAGAAAAAAAAAAAACAGAAAATACCATAACAGGGAACTCCAACCTGTCCATTAATAAATTCTGTCATTTTGAAGGTTTTTGAAGACAATGGCAATTGGAGAGCTACATGCATTTCATGCTCAGTTTCATTCCATTTCTCCCTCCATCCACTCCATCTCATCCATGCCAACAATATCCCTACCACTCATATCCATTAATGGGCCTCAAAAATTAGTTTTTTTAGCATTTTCTAGTTTGCTACAAGATGTCCTGTAGCTGCTACAGGAAGTTCTTGTAGCACTACAGGATGTCCTGAAATGCTACAGGAAAGGGGACTCAATACGAAAACCATCCCGTATTCCTATTCTAGGTTGATTAGGAACCCTACAATTCATTAAAATACTTAGCTATCACCCATGCACCCCTGATTCAAATCACCATACCCATATCTAGCTCTTTCTCATTCAAAAAAACATAGGAAAATGTAAAAAACAAAATATAATAAAAAAGGGAGGACATCTCCTCCATTTCCACAACCCTTCACTACTCCATCAGAGCTTTGTTATCATCCTCCAATCCTTACACCACTTTTCATCATCCATCTAAGAAAAAAACCTTGAAAAGGAAGAAAAAGGGGTTGCTATAGGATCTCCTATAATAGCTTGTGCCACTACTGCAAACAACTTGGAACTCAATTTATCTTTCCAACCACAGTGAGGAGGAGTAACATCATCCATGTACACCTTTTTCTTCCTATCAAGACTCCACAGTAGCAACAACAAAAAAAGGATATCAAACACCTACACTCATGAAAAAGATAAGCAGACAGCTATACATGAGCCAAAAGGAAAACACAAAAAGAGAGCAAGGAAGCACTTCCCTGAGTAGCAGCATAGAAGTCGACTTCTCCAACATGCACCAATCAACAAAAGGTAGGCTTAGGTATGGTAACTTACTCAACTCTTCCCTAGGTATGATATGATGAAAAATGTGTAAATGTCGAAGAAAGGATTTTTTTTATAAGCTCGAGGTGGCCAATTAACTTATCCACCCTCAGCTCGTGATCAAAAAGTGATATTTCAGTCAACATTCCATGTAAGGATGTCAAATCGATGGGAATAAGTTAGAAAGGTGGTCGAAATTAGTTAAGAGGAAGTGGGTGATGATTACGGTGGGCCAACTGTCCCAATTAGGAAATCTCGTACCACTACCAGCCAACATAGCACTCCAAGTGATCCAGGATGTTTTCGCTTATAGATGTATGGAAAGAAGCACATGCAAAATTGCAGCCTAACACCGAAATTTAATGTGCAACACAAGGAAAGAAGAAGAAAACACATAAAAGGTACAAAAGAAGACACCAAAGCTTGGTAATGGAGTTCGTCCAATTCGGACTACGTCTCTGGGCCCAACTCAACAATGGGGAGGCCTTTCTTATTAAATGGAATGAAAGAAAAGAATTACAATCATCAATTGCATACAAGAGGCTTATACCTCCAACCTGAAAGATGGCTGTGAAATGGATGCCTCAGATGGAGAAGTGGGCAACATCAAAGCGTCCATGGCACTAAAAAGGGCTGAAAACATCTGAAACTTGTCCCAAAACAGACAAAATGAACTCTCGACCTCCTGCCAATTGAAACAATGTGCAACCAAATGCCTACCCCTGCTCTTTCCATCGATTGTGTTTTTATAATGGGTTTTTAGACAGAATCCCCTTTAAATCGGGGTTGTCTAGTTCACAATGGAGGTTGGTGGTGTGGAAGGATCTTCGGGCGTAACCGCCTCTTAAAATGGTCTCTTATCATTGAAACGAACAATACCATAAAATCCCGAGAAATACTAAAATCTGGCAAAAAAACCATTTACTTGGACCTCAAAATTGGTTAAATTGGGCATATATTCCTTATTGGGTCCAAGCCCGAGGTCGCAATCGGCATATCGGTGTCTCTAAAGTCCTATAATTGGGAAATGCCGACTTCTGATCGTTGATCACTGATATCAGCGTCGATCGATCACATCGGCATCCTGCTCATATATCGCTCTGGTGTCCTAATAACAATCTCACCGATTATCGCCGATCGCTCTGCCTGCTCCCCGATATGTATATAAGTCCTTCCTCTGACCCGACTACCCTCCAGTCACTAATCCGACTTAACCCGAGATTGACAATCAGGGCTTCCACTACGCCTTTCTTAAATCCACCTCCATGAATCCTCTGATTGTGATTTTTCCTTTAAGGCTTACAACTCAATTTTAAGGAAAATCCTCATTTTCTTAAGGAACATAGCATCCTTCTTTTAGCAATAACTTCATCATCTAGAGTCTGATTGAAGTGTCGTTCACGCTGTTGGAATTGGGATGACGATATTTATGCCCTGGTCTTGAGTTGACTTCATTCTGAGCACTTTGATTCTGAGCTTTTCCATGCCATTGTATTTGAAGATACACCTAGATCAATCCTCCCCATTGAGGAGCTTTTGGACCGCCAAAAGCTTTGCATTAGTCAATTGGAAAGTGAGGGAATTGTTCGCTCACTTTCTCTTTCTCCAGCCATTTAGACTTACTGGGGTGCATTCCCTTGAATCCAACTCGAGGGTATTCTACATCTCCTCGCCGTGAAGTCATGGTTCTTCTGTCAATCATGATGTCTTCGGGCAACTCATTGAGATATTCTGGTGCAAAATCATCGACTGCAGGAACTGCACCACCTCATCAGTATCCATGATCAAAGGTGGTTCATATAGGTTTAAGTTCTCCACATTCACTACTGAGTACATCTGCATATATACCGCAAGTCAGGACGAAAGGCATTGTTCCCAATCTTCTCCAAAATTGTGAATGGTCCATACCAGATTGGCCACAACTTCTTTCCTTCTCCCTTCATCCTGTCTTTGCTGATGTGGAACCACACTTTGTTGCCCACTTGGAATTGATGGTCGACTCAATGTTTATCATGTCAAGCCTTGTAACGGGCTTGAATTTTCTCCTACTGCTCTTGCACTGCTTGGTGAATCAATTGGATTTGCTGAATGAACTGTTGAGCTTTGTCCCTATCATTACGTCCACTAAAGCCATCTTCCGTTCCAAAGACCATATCAAAAGGGTCCTTTGGTAGGTAACCAAAACATGTCTCGAATGGTGAACACTGCATAGATGAATGCACTACTCGGTTGTAGGAATGTTTTACATAGGGGAGATGCTCATCCCACAACTTGGGATGTTTCCCACAAAAACCTCGTAACATGTGTACCACAGTACGGTTAACAACCTCTGTCTGTTTGTCAGTCTGTGGGTGAAATGTTGTGCTTCTTTTCAATTTGGTGTCCATCATCCTCCACAAGCTGGTCTAGAACTCTCCAATAAAGGGAGAATCTCGATCCAACACAATTGATGTGGGTAATCCAAAGTGGACCCAAACATGCTGAAAGAAAAGAGAAGCAGTCTGCTCTGTAGTAATCTGCTTTTTACAAGGCATAAGAATACACATCTTGCTAAAACGGTCAACAACGACATACAAATAGTCGTGACCCTTCCTAGACAAAGGTAAACCTCCTACAAAGTCCATTGACACACTTTCCCAAGGACGACTCGGAATAGGGAGTGGTGTGTAGAGCCCAAGTTTTCTATTAGAGGGCTTTGAAACAGAACACATCACACAACCTTTTACATAGCTAGTCAAAATGCTTTTCATATGAGGCCAAAAACAAAATCTATGTACATGACATAAAGTCTTTTTGACACCAAAGTGTTCAGATACAAGAGAGGTGTGGGCCTCTCGAATTACATGTAATCTTTCCCGTGGGAATACACAATTTAACAAGGTGATACAACAATTTCCCCTGCAAGTGATAGTTGTCCATCTGTGAACCATGGGTTAGTTTTGCATAAACCTCCTTAAAGTCATCATCGTTAGCATATTATTCAGCGTGACTCTCAAAATATAACGAAGCATTATGCAAAATAACAGAAGCAAAAATAGGAGGGCGAGATAGCATATCGGCCACTTTATCGCTAGTGCCCTTCTTATACTTTATTACTAGATTTAATTGTTGAAGAAAGCCCATCCACCTGAAATGACGAGATTGCTGCAACTTGGTTTGTGACTGAAGGTACTGCAAGGGCTGATGATCTGTATGAATGATGGTTTCCTTGCCGATCAGGTAGTGTTTCCACTTTTTCACACTCTGCACCAAGGCATAAAGTTCCTTGTCATAGGTGGGATAGTTTATCACAGCTTGAGAAAACTTCTCAGAATGGTAACAAATTGGCTTCTTCTGCTGCATCAGTACAACTCCCATGGCATAACTACTGGCATTGGTTTTGATCTCAAATGGCTATTGGAGATTGGGTAAGGCTAAGACTGGCGCGGTGCTGATCTTTTCCTTCAATATCTCGAAGGACTTCTGCTGTCTTCCTCCCCATTGGAAGACTTATTTCACATTGGTCAAGGTGTGCAAAGGTGCTGCAATAACAGAGAAATTAGCAATAAATCTCCTCCAATACTAGACTGCACCTAGAAAGCTACGGACCTCGGTTACACTAGTAGGCTTAGGCCAATTTACAATTGCTTCAACTTTAGAGGGATCAATTTTTAACTGACCATGACCAACAATATGACCTAGGTAACCCAAAGAGGTTTTCCCAAACTCACACTTTGACAATTTTAAAAGGAGTTTTTCCTATTTCAGCACATCAAGCACTTTCTTTACATGATATACATGTTTAGACCAACTCTTACTAAAGACAAGTATATCATCTAAATATACAAGAACAAAATCATCAATGAAAGGCTGAAATATATCATTCATAACCTGCATAAAGGTGGCTAGAGCATTGCAAAGCCCGAATAGCATTACCATCCATTTGAACAACCCCTGCTTGGTTTTGAAAGCAGTTTTCCACACATCTTGATCCATAATTCTGACTTCGTGATAGCCACTATGCAAATCCAACTTTGTGAAATAAACAACACTTTTTAATTGGTCTAATAAATCATCTATGAGTGGAAGGGGATAGCGATTTTTCATCATTATCTTGTTGAGCGTGCGGTAATCCACACACATCCTCCAGCTGTCGTCTTTCTCTGCCACTAATACAATCGGTGAACCACACGAAGAGGTGCTCGTCCTGATGATGCCTTGATCCAGCAATTCCTGTACTTGTCTCTTGATTTCTTCCATTTCAATAGCCGACATCCTATACATGCCAATATTTGGCAAAGGGGCATCATGTTGTAGATGGATTTCATGTTGGATTTCCCTCTTCAGAGGTAATCCCTTCAGTTCCTGAAACAACTCGTCATAATTAGAAATTAACTTAGTCAATTCCTGTTTATGCTCCCAATCGCAGCCCTGGAACGCATCAACGAATTCTGCATCTTTTTCTCTTACAACCATAAGCATGCATCCTTTACTAGAATTCACCAATCTTTTCATTTGTCCAGCACTTACAAGGCTGGCATAATTTTATTTTGATGAGCCCTCACTATATATTCTACCCCATCCTTGGTGATTTGATATTTGTTCTCATGACGGAAAAAGACTGCCTTTCTATCATACAGGTATGGGCTCCCCAACACCATGCCACAAATATCCAATGGTATTACATCCATCTCTACTTCGTCTACTAGCTTAGATGCAATCACAAATTTGACCTTGCACTGCTGGGTTACATTCAATTTCGCTTTATCATGTATCCATCCCAGCGGGTAAGGTTTTGGGTGTGGTTTTGTCTCTAAGCCAAGCTTCTTTACTAGGGATTCTGCAATTAAGTTTGCTTGGAACCCAGTATCAAACAGAGTTTCAACTTTGGTATGATTTACTACAACTTTGATATGAAATAATTCAATCCTTTTTCAATCATTCGAAAGGGACTCATCTACAGAACTGGTGCCTTCATGAGATTTAGAATTAACAGGAGGTGTAAGAGTACCTTTTGTTCCTGCTACTGTGATCAATGCTTCATCTCCCAAATCCGATCCAAGGTCTTGCTGTGCTGCTGCCACTGTCTTCTGCTTCCCTTTTCCTCCATACTTCTTTGGACGCTTTTCTGGGTGTTGCTTCCAACAATGATAGTCATCTTGGCCTTCTTTCTTGCAGTGATTGCAATAGGGCCACTCTCCTTCTTTGGCTGCTATTTTTTTCTTCTCCTTCCCTTTCCATTTCGCTTTGGATTTGCCATTGGGAGGTTTGAATGGTGGCTTTCTAGACTGATCATCTCCTTCATTCTTGTCCCTGTTCTCAATATGAATTTCCTTCACACTAGCTGCATCAATAGTGGTTGGTTCAAACAACAATAATGAATGTCTAATATAACTATGCAATAAGCCTATATACTTAGTCACAACTTCAGGTGTATCGAGTGCTATACTTAGATTCAGTGCTTCCTTCCTAAATTCTTCTGTAAAACTTTGAACATCCTGCCCTTTACCTTGCCTTAAATATTTCCAATTCATCAAAGCTTACTGCTTGTATCTTAAGGGATAAAACTGTTCCCTTAATGCAGAAGTGAAATTAGGCCATGAGGAAAAGAGCTTACCCACATTCTTACTACTCTGAAGTTTTCTCTCCCACCAAACAAGAGAAGTATTGCTCAATCGTAGAGAGGCCAGTTGAATCTTTGCCTCATCCTCCACGATTTGCTGAATCCTGTAGTAGGCCTCAATCTGCCTAATCCAATTCTTAAGCTTTTCTGCGTTACTTTCACCATTAAACATAGGAAGATCAAATTTAACATCTAATTTAAATAAGGGTTTATTAGATGCATCCTTTGAATTCCTACGATTATGGTGATGAGAGGAATGAGAACCTTCACTCCTACAAGGAGAAGGAGGGCGTTCTTCTCCACCATTCCCATTTGCTGAACCTTGTCCTTATGGATTTCTCTCCTCTGCTTTTTCCAGTCTTAAAACCCACTGACTGATATTTTTTGCCATTGAATAGAAAGTCTTTTTGAAATTGCACTCCTATTCAATATGAGTTTCATCTTCAGCCATGTTTCTTCTCTGAGGTGCACGCCCTGCCTCTGGATCGAAAGGTTCTAGTTCCCCTTCGCCTCTTTGAAGCCTACTTCTTATTTGTAAGCAAACATGCAATTCACATCTAAAAAGCCCTACTCTAATACCACTTGATCCATGGGTTAGTTTTGCATAAACCTCCTTAAAGTCATCATCGTTAGCATATTTTTTAGCATAACTCTCAAAAGATAATGAAGCATTATGCAAAATAACAGAAGCAGAAATAGGAGGGCGAGATAGCATATCGACCACTTTATTGCTAGTGCCCTTCTTATACTTTATTACCAGATGAAACTATTGAAGAAAAGCCATACACCTGAAATAACGAGATTGCTGCAACTTGGTTTGTGACTAAAGGTATTGCAAGGGCTGATGATCTGTATGAATGATGGTTTCCTTGCTGATTAGGTAGTGTTTCCACTTTTTCACACTCTGCACCAAGGCATAAAGTTCCTTTTCATAGGTGGGATAGTTTATCACAGCTTGAGAAAACTTCTTAGAATGGTAACAAATTGGCTTCGTTTGCTGCATCAGTGCAACTCCCATGGCATAACCATTGGCATCGGTTTCGATCTCAAATGGCTGTTGGAGATCGGGTAAGGCTAAGACTGGCACGGTGCTGATCTTTTCCTTCAATGTCTCAAAGGAGTTTTGTTGTCTTCCTTCCCATTGGACGACCTGTTTCACACTGGTCAAGGTGTGTAAAGGTGATGCAATAACAGAGAAATTAGCAATAAATCTCCTCCAATACTGGATTGCACCTAGAAAGCTACAGACCTTGGTTACACTAGTAGGCTTAGGCCAATTTACAATTTCTTCAACTTTAGAGGGATCAATTTTTAACTAACCTTGACCAACAATATGACCTAGGTAACCCAAAGAGGTTTTCCCGAACTCACACTTTGACAATTTTACAAAGAGTTTTTCCTTTTTCAGCACATCAAGCACTTTCTTTACATGAAACACATGTTCAGAACAACTCTTACTAAAGACAAGTATATCATCTAAATATACAAGAAAAAAATCATCAATGAAAGGTTGAAATATATCATTCATAACCTGCATAAAGGTGGCTGGAGCGTTGTAAGGCCTGAATGGCATCACCATCCATTCAAATAGCCCCTGCTTGGTTTTGAAAGCGGTTTTCCACACATCCTGCTTCACAATTCTAACTTGGCAATAACCAGTACGCAAATCCAACTTTGTGAAATAAACAACACATTTTAATTGGTATAATAAATCAGCTATGTGTGGAAGGGGATAATGATTTTTCCCTGTTATCTTCTTGAGCGCGTGGTAATCCATGCAAATCCTCCAGCTGTCGTCTTTCTTTGGCACTAATACAATCGGCGAACCGCACGGAGAGGTGCTCAGCCTGATGGTTGGAGGAAGGACTCATATACATATCGGTGAGCAGGCGGAGTGATCGGCGATCATTTGATCGCTGATCGCTCTCCTTGCTCGCCGAAATGTATATAAGTCCTATTGGGGTTTCTATGTTATTTTGCATAATGCTTCGTTATCTTTTGAGAGTTATGCTGAACAATATGCTAATGATGATGACTTTAAGGAGATTTATGCAAAACTAACCCATGGTTCATAGGTGGACAACTATCACTT
>APFE030503710.1:4205-59032 GCA_000404065.3 Pinus taeda
GTACGCACCCATCCCTTGACTTACAGAGCGTACAAGTACGCAGGTACAATGAGCTTGGGATGCGTACACGCAGGCAAGGTAGAGAGAACCTGCGTACCCAGAGATAAACATGATTTTTAATGACTTTCTCTCTTTTTTGAAGTTTGACATGGAGAGCAGAGGTATAAGGCTTGACAAGGAGGATAATATGACTATTGATGGAGCCATATTAACTGCAGATAGTCATGGTGACAAATTTCAGTGTAACAAGGTTGTCAAACTTGTGAAAGAAGTCAGGGATGAGCTTCTTTCATTTATTCCTGAAAGTTGGAAACAAGAACTCCTTGAAAGAATTTATGTGGAGCTCTTGTCTGCTATTTATTTGGAAGTGATAATGTTTATGTGGCATTATATTGATGTGGATTTTGATTGACTTCCATATTTTCTTTGCTCATCTAGAAACTTGAGTCAGGAAGCCAAGACATAGAGTATCTCAGCAAGCTTTTGGGTTATTCATTAGGTGTTGTATTGAAGCTTGATATTCCAAAAAATGATAAGGAGTCAAAAGCATCCAATGAAAATTTATTTCATTAATTATCTGAGATAGTGGTTAGAATGGACAAAAACTCAAATCGTTCCTTTGCATGTGCATTGTTGAAGGTCCTTCATTTAAAAAAAATATACCCAAGATATTACAACAAGAAAAATATTGATATTATAGAAATTGTTTGAGGACCTCATTGAGGTCAATTTTTTTTATGGCCTAGTTGATTGATACCTTCTCATATGTAAAAAAGGATTTAAATATGAATTAATATGTTCCTAAAACAAATCAGATTCAATTTTTATAAAATTAAAAGATAAAAACAAATGTCAATTCCTTCCTTTGATTGTAACTTGACTCTGTTGTGGGCAGGTTACAAGAAATGTGATTGGAAAAAGGATGGGGAGACAATGTAGAGCATTCCTTTGTTATGATGTTAGAGATCCTTCAAGAACCTGAGCCATTGAATTTGGAAATGTTTCTAGTAGGGATTCCTATGGTTTTTAATGTTGTGATTCTTTCACCTCATGGTTATTTTGGGCAAACAAATGTTTTAGGAATGGAAGACATGACATCAATGGACAAGTAAACAATTTTTTTATAATTGCAATATTCATTCCATGATATCCTCTCTTTATTGTTTGATTGTATTTTGGACTTTTCTTTTGATTTTGTTTTATCTTTTAACTATGAAATTGAAAATACTTGGTATCATGTTGATTTAAAAAACAACCAAAGCTTGAAGATGAAATTAGTATTACACGATATTGATTGGAATCCTTGTAGCTATTTTTTGTTAAAAAAAATTCATGGCTATCAAAAAAGTTTACTTTCATGTTTTTATTTGAGAGCATGTTGTTTATATACTTGAACAATTTCATACATTTGTAAATGAAATGTTGTTACGAATAAAATGATAAGGATTAAACATCACACCTCAAATTATTTGTTTTCACAATTATCTACAGCTTGAGCTTTCTAGCATGTAACTTAGTTGACATGATTATGCTTAAGCTTTCCTTGAAGGTTGAATACTGGGTTACTGAGGTGTTCTTTTTTATGGTGACATTTTATTTTCTTTATTTATACAGGTCATCTAGCCACATTATAGTGACCACTATAGCCCAACTGAAGAAAACTTATTCAAGTTTCTTACTTGTATGGGGAAAAATGGCTTTGACATTGCTGATTTTGATGAATATGTTGTATAAACTCTTTATAGTCTACTTTAGTTTATATTTTAGTGTTCATTATCTTTCAGGTCTTACACTTTGTATTGTATCTTCTTTTGTTTTCAGAAAAGGAACTCAGTATTGATGGCGAGAAGTAGGAATTGAAGAGAGAGGAGAGCAATGACACTGGAGAAAAAATGAAAAGAGAGAGAGAGAGAGAGATGAGAACTGGTTTGGTGATACCCTTAGAGCCAATATCCTACATAAGATACACACGTAGAGATTGATGTTCAAGTCTTCAGAGTTGGTGAATTCACTTGCAATGCCTTGAAAACACAATGATAATGTTTTGAAGTTATGAAACATCATTTCATGTGTAAATTGTAGTCCCACCAATATTAAATTGGAAACTTATATTGTAATACTTAACATTTCATATATAATTTATCTGGCTGAAATAGTTTATACTTGCAATTGATATTGTTTAGTATTGTAATTAACATATGCAACTTTGTGTTTTCATATTAGATGAGCATGCACATTATATGACACTTTTAAATCATACTAATTAATTTATGTTCATTAATAATAAACATATAAAATCAATCTAAAAGTAATAAATTAGTAATTTATCTTGATTAATCATGAACACAAATAAAATGAATACACAACTAAATTAGTCATTTATAATGATTATTAATGAAATTAAATGAAATGAATATAAACTACTAAATTAGTCATTATATAATGAATATGAAACTACCAAAAAACAATAAATGATTACGGCAAATGATAAATTTATGATTACAAATGACAACTAAATTTATATATATATGACTACTAGTAGCTAATTTACAATATCTTATAGCACGACCAAAATGTAGTCATATTTCTTTGGTCATTAATTGGTTTTCTCAGATGATCATATAGTAATATATTTTGTTGTATATTTGTTCATTAATTGTGAAAATTAATGACCAAATTTATGACTAAATATATGTAGAGTTCCATAATTGTTTTGTTTTGACACCCTTTTCCCTCCATTTTCCTAATTTTCATCATCACTATCAACTCAATAAAAGAAGCAAATCATAGATTTTGATAAGGTAAAAACTCTTATATGTCTTATTTTTCATATTAGTTAACGTGCATTATTGTTATGTTAAAGATTGCATTAGCTACAGAATTAACATGATTCTGCAACTATTTTATAATTCTGCAACTACCTCCATGGTTTGTGGGGTTCTGGTGCACCAATGAAGCAAATAAGCACATGGGTAGTTAAGGATCGATCCCCTCATGGATTTCCTGCTATTCACTCAAGCCAATTCACTGAAGGAATCACACAGTGGTGTGGTCAAAGGCACGTGTCAAACACGCAGCAGCAAAAGTCGAAATGCATCATGTTTCTTCGATTTGCTTTCCAAATAGAAAATTGATAAGATAACACTTTTTCTGTTTAGTTTCAAATTTGAATAAGGATTGATTAACAGACCTGTAAGCTAGAAGTCGCAAATTGTTGAGCACACATTTTATATATAAGTATGTACCCTCTATAAAGGAGAGGAGAGGAAGGAATAGTTAATTTCTGAAGAATTGTGAAAGAAACCTTTGTTCTTGTATTGAATTGAAGTTACATTTCTATGATTTAATGTGTATGTGAGTTTTATTTACACCTACTGGACGTGGAGGGCCCCTGCAAACAGTCAAATTTTTAGTTTATGTCATTTCATCACTTTATGTTGTTTTCATTTAATCGCTTTTTGTTATCGCATTATCACTGCATTCTCATTTAGTTTCCTTCGTTGTTTTCATCATTTTGTTATAACTCAGTTTTTTTGTTTACCATTTCGTTATTTCGTTTGTGTGTACAGTTGTTTAATGGTTTAGTTCTTCAATGTTTTTCCCTTAATTACAGTCAGTATTTTTATGCTTTTAGAATTAGAACTTATATCTACTTTGTAGTCAGCAATTAGAAGATTACTTTCATGTTCTTTAGAATCAAAATTTGTATATATTTTGTAAACAATCTTTTGAACGATCATAAGAATAATTTGAATTTCAATACTCTATTTTATAGCAACAAGGTGTTTAGATAGGTTCGGGATGAATAACATAAGATATTTTAGATGATACTCAATATAGATATGACCTGGTAGATTAATCTAATAGTAGCATAACTTCCACTTATTAATTTGTAGAAATATAACACTAATAGGAATCTAGATAACAATGAAAATCTCAAAACAAACATAAACATCATCTTACAAACTAAAGGAAAGCCTTCTAGCATATATAGTGCACCTGCACTTCACAAGTTTACCAACTCCAGTCGATAATTTATGCTTTCAATTTAAGAACATTAAATTCACCAAACAATATACTACTAGACGATAAAATTGAGACAACCAATTAATGACTAAACCAAAAATGATTAAAAATTGGTCACATTATAAGATATTGTAAATTAGCTACTACTGGTCACCGATTGAAAAGTGGTCGTTTATATGCAAATTTTAGTTCTTTTTATAGGAATTAATTAGTCATTTTGTACTAGTGGATGATGAGAACATTCTTTGAGAATATTAATTTTTTTGCTACTTGCTTTGTTGGGAAGATTTAATCATTGTATCTTTGCAATAAGTTGAAATGTGTCCAATATTTTTTATAGTTGAAGCACCAACACTTTTACTTGACACAATATTTAGCTCCCAGTTTTAATGTTGGTTCCCTTTGCTTCTACAAGGTTTTGTTTTAGGGTTTTCAATTATTGATTCATTACCTCCCTTTGAGCTGGATATACTCTTTTCAAGTTTTTCTTTTGCTAAAAATAACTCAACTTCTAATTTTTCACAATGACTAATCTGATCGTGTAGTTGGCTTCCAATATTCTCTTCAAATATCCTTCCTTCATCCAACTCAATTTTTAGATCCATAATTTCTATCTTGAAATTTTATTCTTCCCCTTCAATTATTTGGAGAATCTCTTTCATATCTCTATTTCCTACTGAGATCTACTCTATCTCTGTCAATGTTGCGCATAGTTGATCTTGACCTTTAACCAATTTTTCTTTTCCTTCATCATTTCTCCAATTTTATTATCCATGAAACGTATGCACCCTATCCTAGATCTCTCTTGTAGTATTGAGATCTGTGATTTTCTCATTATCTCGATCATAAAGATTATAATACATTACACATATAGATTATGCATCCAATAGTTGAACTTGTTGTGAAAAATGTTTATCATCGTAACCATTTGTCACCATTTTACAAACTTTAGATCCTCGTGTAGAAATTTCAGACTTTACTTTCTCTCTCCATGATCGAAAATTTGTGGCATTAAGCAGTGAAGCATCTTGATCACCTGTGATTCACCCAAATCCACCTTCCAATGATTAAGCTGCAACAAAGGCACCTGCTCAGATACCACTTACTAGAAATCAAATCACTAATCAAGGGGGTTGAATCACTAATGCTAGGGTTTATAAAATTTCAAAAAATTTCTCCATAATGCCAAATTGATTGGTAAAATAGCATTATTCAATATATTTTAAATATGTGAGTTCAACATAAATTTAACACACAAAATGCCATAACAAATATCAATAAAAGCATGCACAAGGAGACACAAAGTTTTACTAGTGGAAACCCTAAAGGGGACAAAAACCTCCCTATTGATGCTTCCCTACTCTAATTTTCTATTATTTTCCAAGAAAATATTTACATAGATCTGCTAACCACTACCAATTATGACATATTACCCCAACTATAGTTTGTTGGCCACCAACAGCTAGAAAGCCCCAAATTTTTGTCAATTGTTTATTGGCCACTACCAGTAAGAAGCCATACTCCTATCTTGGAAATCCACCACTTTTTGGAGGCCCCAACATCCTCAACCTATATGTGGACCTCATTTCAAAAAATTTAAGGTTGGGCCTAAGGTGATCTATTCAACATGTATGCAACAACAACATCTCCAATCTGCAAAATAATCTCTGAAAACCATGTTGATCAATTTCAGCCAAAACAATATCGATGCCAATGTTATGTTACTTCTCTAGTTGTTCCTAGTTAGGGAATAGTGACATGGAACCCTATGAATAATTTGGTAAACCTTCCCACTTTAGGCCTCAAACTAGCTCTTGGATTGGAAGGGGTAAACCTTAAACTTTCACAAAGATATTTTTTTTGAAATCACCTTAGAATAAATCTTTCAAACACCTTCAAATGCTACATTTAAATAGAAGTAAATGAATGAAATTGTATAGAAATAGTATAATCTAGAGATAATAGTCAAATATTATTATATGTTCAAACGAAGGACTTTCGATTGGGCACCTTTATCCCGTGATGAAAATACATTAAAAAAATTTCATGGAACATGTATAAGAGTTCCTTAGGTACCAATAATATTGTCATGGAAATCCTTGTCATTAAGGAACCAATATCAATAAGGTTATTGAGGGTGGAAGTTTTTTAACCATGTTGATAAGGGAGAAAGCATATTGGGCATCTAGATGAAGTCAATTGCATACATGAAAGCATATTGACATTTTCATCTAAATCCAATAAATCAACAACAAATGTAAATCATTAAATAATATTTATTTTGGAGAATATTATTTAATATTTCTTTCATATTAAAATACAAAGAGAAAAGAAAACTCCACTATAAATTCCCTAAAGATACAACCAAACAAGCAGCTTCCAAGTATTTTTTCTCCAAGTGATGAGGACCGAAAACTAAAATACAAGAAAGTGAAGATAAGGACCTTCCAAAGATAGTTTTTGATAATTATGGCCCAAGCCTACTAGCTAAGGTATCAGAAAAAGTTACCCTGATCTCCAAACAATAGCCTTTTCCAGTGCAAGTACTGAAGCTTCACAAGGGAACCCTCGAGAAGTACTATGAAAGTGATACAACGTTTTTCTCGGGTATCACAGGTATTCCCCCCTACAGTCACCTATGTGGTCCCTAGGATAGGCAACTAAGGTCACCAGTTCGTAATCAGAAGCTGGGAGGAATACTCGTGTGTGAAAGTTCCAACAACTAAGAGAGGGGGTATCTCTCTTTCCATGTCTTCACTCCTCATGCTTAATTCATGTTCTAGAAGGGATTTACCGGAAAATTTAATGAGACTAGATTTTGCACTCTTTAATCAACTTCTATGTTTCAATTAAGAGTGGCCTTGGAGAGTTTACTCTCCATATACCTATTCCAAGGCCCTAAATGTCCTAGATTAGTTGATGTATCTATGACAAAATAAAAGTGTAGTTCATTTTAGTTAAGTGGTTTTTTTTAGGACATAGGAAAACAAAAGTGCAATGGATGGTGTTTTGACTCGAAAGAAATCAATAGAAAACCTAGCTACATGAAAAGGAAACTCTTTTTCTTCAACGAAACATGATTTCTAAAAGGGTTCTACGAGGAACTTAATAAAGTAAAAAACCCTTCTTCTTTTTTTGCATTCACACACTCAACATCTATCGAAAGAGACTAAAATACTTAAAATTAATGCAAACTACCTAATGCATACTAGAATTCCTAAGTGCAAGATTTTATGGAATGCTCTAAACAAACAAATGTCTTCTTTCAAAGACTAAAAGCCAAGATTTAAACAAACAAGGAGAAACAAATATCCAAGAAAAGATATCCCATGTGAAGCAAATTCCAACTTCAAACAAAGATTCACACATTTTTTCATAAACAAAAATATCAAAACCAAAAACCAAAAGAAAGAAAAGGAAATAACAAATGCTTTTCTTTTTCTTTTAAGGACTTTGAATAAAAGTTTCAAGAAGGGAAATAAATCAATGACCTCAAGATCAAAATCAAGTGAAAATTTACCAAAGTTCACCAACCATAAACAATCACTGAACTGATAAGACCAAAAGATTTCAGAGGACCAAAATATTTCACTGAACCAAAATTGCAAACACCTTTCTCAAACAAGAAATAAACAAAAAGGCAACTTCAAGAATGTGAATGAAGCAATGAAAGGATTGGATCATAAGGCAATATGAAAAACAATTCTCTATTTTAGATGCATAGAATAGTCAGACACTTTACAAGAAAGGTCTAAAATCCAAACTCAAAAGTACAAAACTTCACAAAATATCAAACCCTGGGTTGAAAAAATCTTTTTGCAAAAAGAGACAAAGAAACTGACACCAACAAGAAACTAGATCATTCCAGACTACAAATGACTCTAAAAAAGTAGGAAATCCAGGCTACTTTCCAAACCTGGAGGAAAAGTTTTGAAAAGTTCAAAATTTCCCAGAAAAATGCATATATGCAAAAAAGTAGGGAAAAATAAAAAGTACAGGCCTATCCAAAATATAAAAATGACTACCTAGACTGCAAATGAATCAATAAGAATGGAAAAATCAACAACCAAGATAAGAGATCCTAGATCAAGAATAAAACAACCCTTCCAGGAAATAAAAGACTGTATTCCCCAGCGGAGTCGACAATTCTATTAGCGGGAGAAACCTCCCTTAGGTAAGGGTTGACAACCTTAATAGAGTGAAGGAATAATATCTAAAATAAACACTTATTCAAGCAAGGAAACTATGAAAACTACTAAATTTCGGTTTAGGAAGAATACATGTAGGTCCTATGTTTGATGTCAATCCTGTAGGGTCCAAAGCCTCTACTTCCTCCAATGCATTCAAACCTGCAACACAAACCAGATAAGAATATACATAGCAAGTAGTTCAAATAATGTGCATATTAAACATGTTAGATCATCAAGTATAGATATATAAAGTATGATATTTTATACATGAATTATAAAAACATGATATCACAAAATTTCAGGAACAAGAGAGACCTTTTTTTATAGCAGCAAATAGGAGTGGAAGAATACACCCTGATCCAACCATGACACCAAAGAACCTTCCTCTAGATCTGTTTAGCCAAAGCCTCAAAGATAACCTCAATATGTGCAAAAATATGTCATATAATGGAAGATGAACATCTTTGTAAGGAAACAAGGGTTTCCTATAACTATGAGTGCATGAGGCACAAGGAAAATCATACTTGGTTTGGGGACAAAAATACTATAATGTTAATATCCTATCTCCTTCCCTGTTTTAGTCCTTCCCATGAGGTGTATAAATACCACCATAAATTAGTTGATTCATTTAGACCACGAGCTCTTGTAGGTGGGCTTTCGGTGAAGCCCATAAGCCCCGTCCGAGAAATCATAAATATTTTATTTTTTCATATTTTAAATTATGTACGTGGGTTTGGTATTATGGTACCCACATGTACACATGCTTTTATAAGGGAAGAATCGTGTATGAAATTAATTTTTTTTTATAAATGACCAAGTTTGAATGGGAAAGGACTGCCCAAGATCATATAAAATCATCATAACTATAGGATTTCTAAATAATGGTATAACAAGGTCGTAGTAGTATTTACAATGATCACTGTTGAAACATGCTAATCATACCGTTAACTAGAGATTTATAGCATAACTCATTATGTTATTTACAATAATAACCACATATACACACATACACATTTGGTTCACCCAACAAATAATCATATTGTCTACGGAGATTTATAAATCCAGCTCGATACAGTATTAACAATAATATATACATATACACATATGTGCATTTTCTTGACTAGCAAATAAAATGATATGAAGCCTAAATCAATAAACAAGGGAATCCAGAGGCTCACACCTCCACCCTAAAAGGTAGTGCCAGTATTCAACTCCTTCTCAAGAAGTCCATAATCCACTATCAAAGTCAAGGTTGCATCCAACGTCTAGCGCTACAGTCTCATACCACTTGTCCTCTCAACGAAGAGTTGTTGGGCATAGCCCAAGTTGGTCCAATTTTGGTCAAAGACTCCACATTTTGAGGAGCAGAGATTGTGGTACCGCAAACCTATATTTCCCATGTGGTGTTCTAGGGGCTTCGGGGTGGGTTGAAGCCCCTCATTTTGTAACTAATAGCAGGGTATTATATGATTGTTTTGTCAAGCACATGGTATATGGACTATGGTTTCATAGCGATGTATTGTATATAAAGAGATGTAATGCTTTGTCGAGGAGGAAGATAGAGTCGATGAACACAAATGATTCTATCTTATGATTTTAGTGCTATGAAACCAGCTCACAAAAAGATAGAAAAGATAGACCAACGCCTTATAATTCAGCGTCTTCGATGGGGCAACCTCCTTTACATTACTCAAATGAACAATTCTTGGATGATACAAATGACAAGACCTCCTTTCTATGTATAGGAGTGTAAGGAGTCATAATATAATCAAAGACGACATAACAACAATAATGTAAGGGAACAATAATAACAATAGTGGGCTTCTATGGGACATAATAATAACAATATGGGCACTACATGGGCACAATAATATACTAAGGGGGTTGTACTAATAACAATAAGGGGTTACACTAGTAGTATAGGGACCTAACATGCCCCTCTCCTTCAAAAAGTGTTGTCCTCAACACTTGAGCAATTCTTGATGCTTTTGTATACATTCTTGTCCTCCCATGTGGAATATTTAACGGGTAAGTTCTTCCACTTGATGAAATACTCTGAAATTGATCTATTTCATAGCTTTCGATTTCTCGGTTCTATGAATGCTTCAGGTTCCAATATTATTTTTCCTTCCTTGTCAAGTTCTCGCAATATTGTTTGAACTGGGATCTTCTGTAACTTTTGAATGAGTTCCCACTCCTTTGGGCATATGGATATATGTAAGGCCTAATGTTTGCAGGAATACTTTGTGGAATCAAATGAATAGCATGAGCATGATCACGAATAGGTGGGAGGCCTTTGGGAGTCTCAAATACCTTGGAATGATTGTCCAAAATGTTTTGGAGATCTGGAGAAATACAAGATTTCGATGTGGGATCCTCTAGTGAACATAATTGTGAAATTACACCCCGTTGTTCTTTATTTAGAAGCTTTATCATGTTGTTAGAGTTGATTACCTTTCCAAGTTTCCATTTGATACCCCTCAATTCAACTTCCTTTCCTTCCCAAAAAAATTTCAAGAAAAGTTCTTGAAAGTTAAAAGCTATCATACCCAAAGATTGTAGCCATTGGACTCCTAGTAAAACATCAGCACCACCCATTGGAATGGAAAGCATGGGGCTATTCAATACATATTCTCCCATGGATAGCTTGATATTATGGCACTTTCCAGAGCAATTTATGGTTCCTCCACTTGCAACCATCACTTGACACTCTAGTGTTGGATATAGTAAGCAATTCATTCCTTGTCTATCTTATAATCAATAAAATTATGTACTACCTTATTATAATCAACACTCTTACCTTTTCTTCATGATATGCCCTTCTATCTTGATAGTTTGAGAAGTGGTAATTTCTCCAAGCATTGCCAAGATATGTTCGGATTATTTTTGAGACTCATGTATCTTTCAATCTGAACCTTTTCTTCTTGATTCTTGTCCTTCTATCTTGATAGTTTGAGGAGTGTAATTCCGTCCAATGTTTTACAAGATTGGTCAATCATCTTCTTTCTCTGTTGGTTCTAGTGATATAGTTGTTCTTTTGATTTCTTATCATTTTCTTCCTCCTCTCCATAATCAATGTAAAATCATTTCTTCTCAGCACACTTATGACGCTTAATGTATTTGTTATCACAATTTTAACAAAGCCCTTTTTCTCTTTTTTCTTCCAATTGTTGTGGTGTAACCCTTGTAGGTTGTGGAATGCTAGGAGAAACAACACTTCCATCTTTATAGTCGTGAGGGGCAGAATTCCTTGTTTCCATAATTTTGCTTTCCACTTTGTAACAAAGCCCTTTTTCTCCTTTTTCTTCCAATTGTTGTGGTGTTTCTCTAAAGAAGGTGTTGCTCTTTGTATCCTCATAATGTGCTATCATTTCCTCTATGAGAATTGACCTTGTAACAAATTGTTTACGAGAACAAAGCCCTTTATACCATAAAAATTGATCTGGCTCTAAATATGAAGATGTAGTACATACCTTTTGTAACAGTGGTACACCATGTAGATCAAAATGTTTCTCCATCTGTAGTATCCAATTTACTGGATCCTTTCCATCAAACTTCCTCATATTTCCTTTTCTTGATTTCAGGAGCTCGATCTTGAAATGACTATAACCCTTCACTTTCATATCTTTAAGTTCTGAAATTGCGACCTTGAATATCCCACTGCGTCCTCTATCCAATGCCACCAGTCTGATCAAATTTAGATTCTTCAAGGAAGAGTTATACACAATCTCCCAAGATGACCTAATTATATAACTTTTCAGAAGAGCAAATTTGTATGAAGTTCCACATCTCACTCTTTTGACCTTCGGGTCTAACAAATATATACAAGAAACTAAAATTTGTCCTCTTTCTGTACCTTCTTACGCAATTCCAATCTGATACTCAAAACAAAAGTTATGAGGATTTTCCCAAGGTCACCTGTTTGGAATATAATTCAAGAGTCTGCAAAAGGACCAACTTCCTCAAATCATATCTCCGCAAATATTAAGAAAAAGGCTTTGAAATTTGGACCCAAGGTTCAACGCAATTGCATCTCAAATGTGTTTTTTTTCACTTCTAAAACATCACAGCAAGAAAACAAAAAAGAGGTTATATTGAAAATTCCATGATGACCTATTTGGAGTAGAAAAACCATAGAACCCAAAGCTTTAATACCAAATTCTATGAAACCAACTCACAAAAAGATAGAAAAGATAGATCAACAACCTATAATTTAGCCTCTTCGAGGGGGCAACCTCCTTTACATTACACAAATGAAAAATTTGTAGATGATGCAAATGACAAGACCTCCTTTCTATATATAGGAGTCTAAGGGGTCATAATATAATCAAAGCCGACATAACAATAATAATGCAAGGGCACAATAATAACAATAGTGGGCTTATATGGGACATAATAATAACAATATGGGGACTGCATGGGCACAACAATATACTAAGGGGGTTGTACTAATAACAATAATCAGTTACACTAGTAGTATAGGGGCCTAACATTTAGTCTGTGTTTGGGCCTTACGGAAAGGCTCTGTAGCTAAGTGTGTGGGGACCTTGGAAGAATCTATAGCTTAGTTCATAGACCACCTGCAACTGTGAATGCAGGTTGAGAAGTTGAATGTATTAAAGAGATTCATCTTTGAATCACTTATTGTGGCATTGAGATTCATGTCCTTCTGTGACGGTGACTCTTCTTCGCAGACCTTTAAGTTTGGAACATCACTACAAGTTTTTGCAATGACTTCCTATAGCTTTTGTTGTTGCTGGCATGTTCCATCCCTTTCCTTAACCAATTTATCAAGCTCCTTCTTGAGCGAATCTCTTTCCTTATCCACATGAATATTTAACAGTGAAGTGCATTTTTCTCACTCCTATAGTTCATCTATTATACCTTGGTAGAAATCATGCAATATCTAAGTTGGCAGTGTGAGGATGTTCATATTGACACAGTCCCACCCTTTTTACCACTCTATGTCTTTGGTTGATTCAAATTGTAGTGCTCCAGCTTGTATCTGCATAATTATTAATCCAAATGTTGTTTCTATCTGTCACTTTGGCAATGGTGATTGATCTACCTATTCTGGTTGTTTGGCTGTCTACGACAGTGCCTTATATTCTACAATACCTTGCTAAACATATGTCAAGAACACTCTGTAGCAATTATCAATCTTGTTCCATGTTTCTGTTGTTAATTCCTGGACTTTTTCTCCAATTTTGGTGATGTCCCCATCAGTAAGGACAAGTGGTATTGTGCCCTTATATTTGTCTACCTTCTGCGTCTTCCTTGCGTTCACCGTAGTCACTGTAGGTATCCTTTTCTTGATAATGAGCAAGGATTCCTTTGTTTCCTCTACATCACTGAGGGGCTCCTGGGTACCCTATTATTTCTCTAGCTCTGTCTCTTCTATAGATTTTCCTTTGTCCTTTCCACTTGGACCCGCATGTTGCAAGGTGTACTTCTCTCCTTCAATGTCTTCTATGGTTGGAGGCATCCACTCTATTGACTAGTGTTGTATTATCTTGAAAAGGTCATCTTCAGTGAACAAATATGTTAGAGGATGCCATGTCTCCATTGGATCCTTCTGAGCCTTTACATATACCTTGTGAAAGTCTACCTTAAACTCTGCTATATTGTGACACTCGTTATACAAACTTGGTGATAGCCCGAGATGCTAGTTCACCACCATGTGCAAGTTTATTTGAAACAGTACAAAGAAGATCTTGTTCTCGTGTGTGTGAGATGGCTCCTTGGTATTCCAGGGTGAGGAACGCTACGTGGCTTCACATACATCTACTTTGACTCGAGGAAATCATGAATCCTATGGCTCCTTCCATGCTAACAGTGCAATGATCAATATCAACCACACATGGTGAAATTTCTTACCCTATTCCTATGCTTCTTGATATTCCTCCAAAAATTCCCTACATAAATATCTGACCCAATTGAACTGAACCCCGATGTCTGCGCTGCCAAGGAAACCATGGTCATGGGGACTTCTCTCTACAATTCCTCATTACCTTTCTAGCCAAGACGTGTATGGTGAAGCACACCCCTTGGTCAGTGATGGAGTTAATATCGTAACCTCGCAAATTTTTTATTATCCCAAACATGTCCTTCATGGTGTTTGCTACTTCCTTGTCTTGGTTTTTGTTGATGAAATCTTCGGTGGGGTCATTTCCTTGGTAGGGAAATCCAGTAATCCTTCATATCAACATTTCATCAATTAGGATCTTCTTCCCTAGCCAGTGGCATCTGTCACGCACTAATACCAATAATTTTCAAACACAGACTGTGTTAGTCATGCTTCTACCGAAGTGTGGCACATTTAACATGTTCAGCAAGCTCGATCTCTCCAATCCTTGATCCCACTGGTGTGGCTCCAACCTTGCAACTCTGATTTCTGGATAGTATACCTGTTGTAGGTACATGCTTGGATCGAACTGCAGATACGTACTTCCGTCATTGAAGTCCCAATCCTCCATTTTCAATTGTGGAATTTTTTCCAGTAATTCTCCTTCAAATGGAACTTTTTCTAGTAACAGCGGTCTGAAAGTGTCTAATTTCGCATCTTTGGGATCTTTAATCAGCTTAGCACCTAGTTTAATTGGTGGAAAATATGGTGGCAACACAGAGGGAATTTTTTCACCCTCTGTCTCCATCTGTTGTATCTTGGTTTCCTCCTCACTATCTTGGATTTGTTCTAGTTCTTTCTACTACACAAGTTTCTTCACCTTTTGGACATGTTTCTTATCCTACTTGTTCTTTGTCTGCTTCTCTTTCACTACCTTCTTTCCCATGGATTTCCTTAGCTCTACTCTAGAGGATTCATCTAGTCTTTGTTCTTGTCTTATTTGTGGTTGTTCTTCCATGGCTACTTGTTTTCACGGCAACCTCGTGTGCCTCGGGGACACAGGTACACTTGATGCTATGGATTTACCAGTCTAGGCTTCCATGATACCTGCTAGCCCTTTCTCTGCAAACACTCTATCAATCTCTTCAAAACTTCTCTCAGACATAGACAACACACTTGTCTCATACTTGGTTGCAAATTATCAAACTGAATTCTCTAGATAGAAAAGTATAAAATGTAGAGTGAGACATGGATTTTATAGCAAATTTGAATTATAAACCCCATGAATAGGTTAGATCTTCCTCATTCAATGTAGATATGGTTCTAGATCCAACCAACTATGCTTCATAAATGCATTTCTCCCACACCTCTTAACGACAACTTTCTTTTAACGACAACTTTTTCCTTCCAACGGTCATATTTATGGTGAACTTTGATTAACCTTCCCTTGTGACGCAACAATCCTTCATTCGTCGGAATTATTTCAGACTTCAACATACTCCCACATATCGCACATTAATCTTCCTTTAGTGAAGTTCCCTTCTACGAAGTAGTTTATAGTCCAGTGCCCACTTTTAACTGCAAGTGGCACTAAGACTCTTCTACTTTCATCCTTTAGTATGAAGCTCTAGGGACAATGTCATCCCTATATACCTTCGATCTGCTACCATTCACTCATCCTGGAATCAGCTGTCCGTTTGACATCACGAGCTGAACTACACCACCATTAGAGATGTGCTTGATGATATATAGTCCTAACCAATGCATTTTAAATTTTTCTCGGAACTATGCGAATATGACGCGACCCAACTTGGTCCAATTTTAGTCAAACTCTCTACATTTTGAGGTGCATAGTGTAAGGTACCATGAAGCTATATTTACTATGTGGTGTTCTAGGGGCTTCGGGGTGGGTCGAAGCGCCTCATTTTGTAATGGGTATCAGTGTTTTATGTGATTGTTATGTCGATCCCATGGTATGTGGACCATGGTTTTGTAGCGATGTAGTGTATATAAAGAGATGTAATTCTTTGTCAAAAAAAGAAAATAGACAAATTCGATGAACACGAGTGATTGTATCTTCTATTTTTAGTCTGTGGTTTGGGCCTTAAGGAAAGGCTCCGTAACTGAATGTGCAGAGACCTTGGAAGGGTTTGCAACTTAGTGTGTAGACCACCTACAACTATGCACATAGGTCAAGAAGCTAAATGTATTAAATCGATTCATCTTAATAAAAAGGTAGAAGTTTTGAGAAATATTTTGTACTCATATGTATTGTTATGTTTTCTTTCTAACTATTATGTGAAGTAACGATTGCAAGTAAATGTTATGATAGTGTAGTTTATATTGTTCTATGATATGTGTATGTTAGACTGAATGTGAGGAAGTAAGTAGTTAATTTATACAAAGTAGTAGTGAAATGTATTCCATAAGACTAAGAAAAATATATAAAATCAAAGTAAAAGCCACCTCGTGCAATCCCTTAAGGCTACAGAAAACTTGTTCTACAACCACCCGTAGCCACCTCAGGTGAGACTGTGATGTGCTTGCAGGTTGTTGTTGAAAGGGCTGGTGTCTAAGGGTTTTGCTGGTGCGAAGTCTAAGCCAAACTTGGGTCATGCCCAACCAAACCAACAAATGGTTCCATTGTTAGGACCAGGATCTATTTGAGGGACATATGGATGTGGAATCCATCAACGAAGGAAATACAAGATTGGGTAAATAAAAAATAACAAAATTTTGTAGCTTAAGAGAACTGAAGCCTGGTTGCAGAGATATATTTTCACAGAACAACACAAGATTTTCTTCATGGCATTTTCTAATGAATGTATGAATGGGTATCAAGGTTGACCAAGAACAAGACTTGTTTTAAAAATGAAGAGTCTACCATGTGAAGCCCTGAATTAATACAACAACTCAAGGATACGAACAACAACATCTCAAGAGTTGTTTATTTTTGGATTGATAATATCTTAGGGGGATTTATCACTGAATTTGGCATATACATGATTGTATCTTATAGCAAAGCTAAGATAATATTCTTTAAAGGACCACGAGGTAAGTATCTAAATTCATTAAAGTTGTGGATTAATATGCCTTTGTGTGAAAAGGGCATGCTATGAATGAAATCAAATTAATGTTTGGATGAAGAGGTAATAAGTCTAGACTAGGTACTTGGTCTATGCGAAGTGGAAAGTGATACAGCGTGGATCATGGACCGAAGACATTATTGATACTGATTATAGTATCTTGTTAGGTGAATCTAAGAGTGAAGAAGAAGGAAGCAACCCTGAAACCTTGTGACATTCCCCTTCCCAATCTGAAGGTGCATCATAGTTAGGAGCTAAGAATAATCAGGGCATATATGGGTTGCCCCATCCCTTTACTCCTCTTACCCCTCATCCCCCTCCCACTAATTCCCCTACACACCCTCCCTCTCCCCCTAACCCTTTGAGAAGAATGGATGATTACATTAAGCTACCTGTTTTTAGAGGACTTGGACTAGAGGATCTAGAGCAGTTCTGGTTTGTAGCTGAAGCAGTATGGAAGGCAAAATAGATTAATGATGAAGATGTAAACAAGGCACAACTCATTAAAGTGTTGAAAGAAAGAGTATTGACATTGTACATGAAGTATTTCACTAATCAGGATGCCTCATTGGATGATATTATGAAAGTGATGATATCAGAGTTTAAGAAGACAAAGTTTGAGTTACAATGCATTACTAAGCTAAAGGAAATCAAACATGTGCCTAATCAATTTTTTTGGGAGTTGTATCAACTATCCAAGGTGCTAATGGGACAAGTAAGTTTTAACATGCTCCCAAAGCAGCATAAGGAGTGGTTTGTAGCTACGTTGATGCCACATATCGGATTACCCTTGATTCAACAAAAGATATCAACCCAAGCCAAAGCTCTAGAAATTGCAATAAAGTTGGAAACTTCATTGTTCAGAGATAATCATGCAGGAGTACATCGGATTTAGAGTCAACTAGAAAATTTGACCTTAGAGTTGCAAGATCTCAAGAGAGGTAAAGAAGTTAGATAAGAAATGTGGTGCATAAAGTGTAAAGCAGAAGGCCATTCTAAGGAACAATTCCCTATGTTCAGAGATTACTTGGCTAGTGGAGCACCTAATCCATTAAATCTAGGATCAATCCTATGGTGTGACATATGTAGAACTAGAATCAACATTGCTCTGATGAGTGCTATTTGCTGCAGAAATATTTGTAGACCTCAAGGCAGTTGTTTTGAAACATTTGTAAATCAGTAGGACCCGGTGAGAAAAAATGTCAAAGATATGACTTGATCATGGAACGTAGTGTCAATGCTTACAGAATGTAAGATGAAGGATGTGCACACGAGGATCAAGGACAACAGGTTTGTTGTGGAGGTTTGTAAGGAAGAGGATCAGGACAAGGAGGAGGATCTAGTTGAGGACGTGGACAGATCCACTGTTATAACTGTGGCCAATCAGGTCATTTTGCAAGAGATTGTCAAAATCTTATTACAACTTGTAAGTACTACAAATATTTTGATCATGTGATAAAAGAATGTCTGGTCCTTATGACAAATATGTAAGAAAAAAGGAACCAAAAACCCGTACAAAATTTGCAAATAATGACCCCTAAACCAAGGGAGGATGAATTGCGCTTCAACATCATAACAAGGAGTGAAGTTGCAATAGGAGACGATAAAGTAGAAGGCAAGAAAAAAATGGAAGATACATTGGTAAGAAAGACTGTAGAAAAATACACAGGGTTCAGTATTTAGAAGGAAAAAGAAACGTTCATGGAGGCGAAGTGAAGATTCATGGATGTCTGGGCTTCAACATTGAATGTGCAACCAAAGTTAATGCCAAAGAAGGATTGCGACAAAGTATATACTCTGACGCAAGAATTAGATCCAAGTATTTTAAAGTCATTCTTACAAACTTGCATGAAGTTGTTGAGGAATGAGAAGGCTATCGAAGGACTCCAAGAGCTGATAGACTTCTGCACTGATAAAGAAGTGACACAAAGTGATCTTCATTTAGTAAGCAATTCACATTGGCATAAGAAGAGAACAGGGAAGGAAAGGAGACTAACTGCGCATATAGAGGAATATGATATGGATTCGGTAATCCTAGAATTAGGATCTAACCCCAATGTGTTACCTAAGAAAACTTGGGAGTTAATGGGAAGACCAAAGTTGTAATGGTCGCTGAGCTAGTTGAGGATGGCCAAGCAAAAGAAGATCCTCCCTATGGGAAGGTTACCTGGTATTATAGCAGATATTGAAGGAGTGTGTGTGATTGTAGACTTTGAGGTGATTGAAATTTTAGATGGTAACAACCCCTATTCGAATCTACTTGGATTGGATTGGTATTAAGATAATTTGGTGTAATCAATTTGAAGTAGAAACAAATGGTGTTCAAAAAAGACAATTTGAGGGTCATTGTTCCTTTAGACCCATAAGAAGGAGTGCGCTATACAAAGCCTATCCAGGATGAGCACTATGACACATATGTCAACAACATTTATTAGATGACAACTAAGGAGGAAGATTGGATTAATCGCACTGCAAAAGGTAAACTAAGCTAGGAATGGTACATTTCTTGTACTTCAGATTTCGAGGAAGAACTAGAAAATTGGCATAACATGTAATATGAAGTATCTACTAAACGATGTTCCAGAATCACAAAATCACTTCACTGCATAACTTTGGAAGTATGTAATCTTCTTTATTATGATGGAATATGAGATTAAGAGTTTTTCTTGTTGAATACGAAAGATAAATACCAATAGAATAGAGGTTGCAAGCTTTGGATGTAGCCCTGAGATCTACTCCTGGTAGATAGTAGGGTACTCATAAAAGGAATATAGGAAGTTGGGAGGAGTATCGAAGGCTGATGTGGATCAAATTCAGGCTATCAAATATGGGAGTCGAAGTAAAGTATGATCGTAACAAGTCAGGGTATATTTATCATTTCACTTCAGTTTGGAAGGAGGTTCCAGAACAAGAGTGGGAACATGGGTTTATCCACACACTAGAAACGATTCCTATGAGTTTGTATCTTGAGACAAAATTGTGACATGGAACTATGAATTTGATAGATTTAGTTGAAGGGTTCATACTAACATTTAGTTTTGAAGATGATTGTTCGTGCATAGATTCAACCCTTTAGAAAGTCAGAGATTTTTTTTTGAGAACACAACTTCGCTAACATGGAAGCAAACAGATTGGACTGTATAGTTGGAGCAAGCACTAGAGTGTTATAATGTGATTGCAGAAGAATACGATGAGGATCCACTCAATATTGACATTGTGGAATTGGAAGGACACCGCAGAGTTGTGGACCAAAACCTAAAATACCCAATATAGCGAAGCCTGTAAAAACGAAGAAGGTAAATATTGGATCAAAAGAAGAACCAAAATTTGCAATGATTGGATATTATTAGGAGGAAGACACAATTAGAAAAATTACAGAGCTGCTACACGAGTACCAAGTCCTCTTCCTCATGAAATTTTCTGAATTGAAGGGCATATTAGGGGACCTATGAGTTATGAGGATTTCCCTAAAACCTGAAGTGAAGCTAGTACAGCAAAGGCCCTATAGGCTTAATCTAAAATACAAGGAAAAAGTAAAGGAGGAGTTAGATAAAATGATCAAATCTGGGATCATCGAACTTGTCAAAGACTCTAAATGGGTAAGTCCCATGGTAGTTTAGGAAAATAAGACAAAAGGAGAGATCATAATTTTTGTTGACTTGAGAAAATTAAATGATGTGTGTCTGCATGACCCCTTCCCTACACCATTTACAGAAGAATGGTTATCCATGGTCTATGAATTAAATAATTTTAGGCACTACTTGCTCTGAGCACATTTCAAGATGTTCACTGATCACTCCGTACTGAAATATTTGGTGAATAAGCCTACTTTAGGAGGTAAAATATGTCAATGGTTGTTATTGTTCCACGAGTACCACATTGAGGTTGTAGTCAAACCAGAATATTGAATGTTGGGCCTAATCATCTATCAAGGTTGGAGACAGGAGAAGAACCCACAAGTATGGAGGATAACCTACCCGACATGAAGTTATTCACAATTAGGGTCGTGAATGATCACTTCGTGTGTATTATTCAGTTTTTGGCCATTGGAATGGCGCCCGTAGAGTACACTACATAGCAAAAGAAGCAGTTAGTATTCAAAGAAGTTGATTTCTCTTTGATTGCAGGACACTTGTACAAAATGGGACCAGATGTAATACTGTGTTGATACACCCCTCAACATGAAAGGCATTGTATTCTTGTAGAAGCTCATGGAGGAGTTGTGGGTGGACATTATGCAGGAAAGGCCACTACATAGAAAATATTGAGAGCTGGGTTATGGTGGCCCACAATACATAAGGTTGCAAAAGAGTTTTGTTGATCATGTGATGTATGACAAAGAATAGGAAATCCATCTAGAAGAGATGAGATGCCCTTAGTGCCACAAGTGACGTTGAAAGAATTTGGCAAATGGGCTATTGACATTATGGGACCTATTAACCCACCAAGAAAGGAAACTGACACAAGATACATAATCACTGAATCTATTTATTTGACGAGGTGGGCCAAGGTACAACTAGTGAAGGATTGCAATGCAGATACTACCACGAAGTTCATATTTGAATATATTTTGTCTAGATTTGGGTGTCCCAAGATATTGATGAGTGACCGGTGTTCACATTTCTTACATAATACTATTGAGGTGTTGACTGCAAAGTTTCAAGTATACCATCATCAATAATATTATGGAGAATGCACTCACAAAAGTGTACAATGTGAATAGAAATGACTAGGACCTAAGGATTCCAGTGGTGTTGTCGGAATATAGGAAAACATGTAGGAAATTGATAGGATAGACACCCTTTTACTTGGTATATGGATAAGAAGCAATCATGCCTATGGAGTACATTGTGCCAAGTTTGAGAATTGCATCCTTCACAGAGATGGTAGACTCTAATATAATGGAAGAAAGGATGGCACAATTACTTGCTACGAAAGAAGACATGTTTATAGAAGGTTTCCATCATCAATTGCAAAAGGAAATGGAGAAAGTCTAGTATGATAAGCACATCAGGTAGAAGAAATTCCAGGAAGGAGATCCTGTACTTTTATATTATAGAAAATTCGTGAAGTTCCCAGGAAACTTTAAAACACATTGGTTAGCACCGTATATCATCAAGCACATCTCTGATGGTCATGCAGTTTAGCTTGTGAAGTGAAATGGTTAGATGATTCCAGGATGAGTGAATGGTAGTATATTGAAGGTATACATGGACAACTCTTTCCTTGGAGCTTCACACTAGGGGGCTAAAGGAGAAGAATCTTAGTTCCACCTATAGTTGAAAGTGTGCGCTTGACTATAAATTACTCTGCTGAAGGGAACTTCGCCAAAGGAAGATTACTACATGATATTTAGAAGTATGTTGAAGTCCTAAATAACCGCGACAAAGGAATGGTTTTTGAGCCACAAGGGAATTTTCGCCGAAGTTCGTCGGAAATATAACTGTTGGAAGGAAAAATTTGTCGTTAAGAGGTGTGGGAGAAATGCATTTATGTAGCACAGTTGACTAGATCTAGCGCAATGTCTACATTGAATGAGAAATATCTAAGCTAATCATGGGGTTAGAAATTCAAATTCACTATAAAAGCCATGTCCTACTCCACATTTTACACTTTTCTATCTGGAGAATTCAGTTTGAGAATTTGCGACCAAGTGTGAGACAAGTGTGTTGTTGTATGTTTAAGAGAAGTTTCGAAGAAATTGCTAGGAAGTTTGTAGAGAAAGGGCTAGCAGGCATCATGGAAGCACGGACTAGTAAATTCGTAGCATCAAGTGTACATGTGTCCCCACAGCACATGAGGCCACTACAAAAACAAGTAGCCATGGAAGGAAAACCACAAAGAAGACAGGAAAAGAGACTAGCTAAAGCCTCTGGAGTAGAGCTAAGGACATTCCCGAGAAAGATGGTAGAAAAAGAGGAGCAAACAAAGAACAAGCATGATAAGAAACCTACGTAGCAGGGGATGAAACTAGTGTAGCAGAAAGGACCAAAACAAATCCATGATAGTGAAGAGGAAGGTGAGATGCAATAGATATTGCAACTCAGATATTGCATGATTTCCACCAAGGTATAACAACTGAACTGCAAGAACGAGAACATCGCACTTCATTGTTAAATATTCAGGTGGAGAAGGAAAGAGATCCATTGAATAAGGAGCTCGATCGACTGATGAAGGAAAGGGATGGAGCATGCCAGAAATAGTAGCAGCTAGAGGAAGTCATCGCAAAAAATAGTAGTGAAGTTCCAAACATAAATGTCTGCGAAGAAGAGTCACCAGCAAAGAAGGCCACGAAGCTTGGCCTCACAATAAGGGATTCAAAGAGTAAGTTTGCATAAATGAAGTTTGAGTATTAAGTGAAGATTACTGAGATGCAAATAAGTTTGTAGCCATTCATGCCTCCAGAAATATGTAAGCAGAGGGAAATGGATCTAAAATTTGCACTACAAGGCATCTCCAACATAGTGGCGGACTGTGGAAAACTATTAGATGAAACTATGCATATTTGGACCTCACTGCAGGAGGATCCAAACATTCACAGGATTGAAGAGGAGCTCTAGATGAAGCAAAAGTAGCTGGAAGAAATCTAGGAAAATGAAAATACCTTACCAGTCCCATAGAGGCTCACTAGAATCACTGAAGGAAAGACTCTTAAAAAATAGATTGAAGACCTTCGAAGAAAAGAGTAGATTTTAACAGAGAGAACTCAGTCGTGGTAGGATGAGGCCCTCCATATTTTGTAGGAAATACATGATATGATCAAGGAGCTATGACAGATGGAGAAATAAGTGCTACAGAAGATTTTCGAACCAACAACAGAGGCAGTACACAAAGAAGTGTGTTGAGAGGAGAAGCAAGTAGTAGAAATAATTCAGTCGTATAATGATGCCTACATGTGCATCACAACAAAGATTCAAGGCAAAATAGCTGAGTGACTTGGGACAAGTTACATGTGAGTGTTGGAGGCCTATTGGGCATGACCCAACTTGGTCCAATTTTGGTCAAAGAATCCCATTTTTAGGAGTGGACTGTGTAGTACCGTGAAGTTGTATTTACCACACAGTGTTCTAGGGGCTTTGAGGTGGATCAAAGCCCTTTATTTTGTAATGGGTATCGGGATTTTATGTGATTTTTTATGTGGACCATGGTTTTGTAGTGATGTAGTGTATATAAAGAGATGCAATGCTTTGTTGAAGAGGAAGATAGAGTCGATGAACACAAGTGATTGTATCTTCTATTTTTAGTCTGTGTTTGGGCCTTAAGGAAAGGCTCCACAACTAAGTACACAAAAAACGTGGAAGACTCTGCAACTTAGTGTGCAAACCACCTGCAATTGTGTGCACAGGTCGAGAAGCTGAATGCATTGAAGAGATTCATCTTAGTAAAATAAGAAGAAGTTTTGGGAAAAATTCTATATTCATATGTATTGTTATGTTTTCCTTCTATATGTTTATGTGAAGTAATAATTGCAAGAAAACATTAGGATAGCATAGTTTGTATTTTTTTATGATATGTTTATGTTAGACTTAATGTGAAAAAGTAAGTAGTTAAGCTATACATCGTAGTAGCGATATGTATGTTACAAGACCAAGTAAAATAGATAAAAGTTAAGTAAGATCCACCTCACGTAGTCCCTCAAGGCCACATAAACCTATTTCTGCAACCACCCATAGCCACATCGGGTGAGACTGTTATCTGCTTGCAGGTTGTTGCCGAAAGGACCAGTGTCTAAGGGTTTTCTTGGTGCAAAATCCAAGCCAAACCTGGGTCAAGCCCAACTGAGCCAAAAATAGTTTACAACTCATTATTCTAGGGTGCCATCCCAATGTGCATCTGATTCCATCTGGTAATTCAAATGAGAAAAACAAATCCATCCCCAACCTTCCCTTTTCCGTTACACAATTCCTTGGGTAAGCTAGTCACCCCCTTCCATACAGTCACACACCTTCAAAGTTTTGTTGGCACCCCCATTCTTAGCATTCCATCCCTCAGAAAGGTTTCCTCACATTGGAAGGTCCAAAAACCAAGGTATATCCCTACCTTAAAACCATCATAACGGTCATAGCATGCACATGGAAATCAATGGACATTATTGGGTACCAGTCTCCCATAATGGCCCTCCTCTTTAAGTGCTTTACCAACATACTGTTGCATTTCCAATTCCTTTTTTGGTGCTAATTCTTGCAGTCAATTTCAACCACCCAACCAGGAATGTCCATGCATTCTTGTACCAAGCACATAATTTCCATTATATTTAAAATAAATTGAAATAAATTCACATCATACCTCATTGATAGCTCATCAATAAGGTACACTTAAAATCCTATTTACTTCCTATCACAAGAATTCAAACTAGCATCTTTGACCAAATTAACATGTATAAAAATATTACATTAGGTTAGCTCAAAACACAACAATCATACATCAAAATCATGAATCACATGCAATCATCATAAACCAAAATCATAAATCACATGCATAATAAAATTGAAATAAAATACTAATACTTATCCTTTAATCAATCCTTAGCTTCTACCTTTGTCTTTATTCTGTACGCACACCAAATCGGTTGCCACACCCGACAATAACAATACAACACTGCAAACAAAGTGGCAATGCCTTACACCAGACATAAAAAATATGCAATCAAGCGCAACCATATCACAAATACCAAAAGCACAAAACTAGCAATAGGCACCATGACTCCATCCCCATGGTTCCCAGTGCCTCCAAGTGAAAGATCCACCCAAGCCTTCTATAAGATTTCATGACAATCTCTTTTTCCATGCAATCCCCTACATTATACTTCCATAAACACATAACTATCATTGCATAAGTAAACATAACAACATACTAGTTACCTTACCTTGTCATACTAATGTCAAGCATGTTATCGTGAAACTTCTCACACATGTCAACAACATGTTCCAAATGTCAAGAAAATGATATCTATCATTTTGAAATAAACATTTACAAAGACTCACAATCATGTCATAATCCATAGTCAACTCATAGTCATTAGACATAATTCTATAACTATCACCTACTTACACTCAACTATATAACAATTGTCTCAACACATATGTGTTAGTACAACCATATTAAAGCAAGGTCATTCCTTCATGCAATCCTATATACTCATACTCATATCATGTTGTAAATCAAACATTCAACAATCTATAAACACACCATTTTAGTTAAATCAACTAGATGAAATAATAGACACCAAACCTTCAAACACCAAATAGACAACATAATCAAACAGTGAAGCACAAAGTATACTACATAAGAAAACTCATACCTTAATGTATCTCAGGGGAGGCTATCTTGCCTACACAATCAATCTAGATTAGCACGATATAGCTTCACAACACATCAACTCAAACATAAGGTCATGATATCCAATTTAGCATGGTACATATAACATCAATATCTTACTATAATAACCCTAATCATCAATTTAACTAACATATAACAACAAAACGTTGAGATATAACATGCTCATCAATCAACATTTAACATAACCATCACTCTAATTATCGTATAACAACAACAAGAAGGCATATAACAACAAGTTACTGTCATTCATGACTATTCGACATGTGCATATGACCACACTAATTCACTAGCATCTACCATGCATGTAACCATAACAACAATAAATGACAAACATGTATATAACCCTAATGGTGTATAGCAATCCATTAACTAACATACCTATATGCCAAACATATAGTACTTGTATGACGATATGCTCTTACTCCAAAGCATAATGCCGCAACCTCATTCATATGATATGCTTCTCCTGCTCTATCTAAGCCAACACATTATCATCATAACATACCAATATCATCATGATGACCTAATTGCATATAATGACCTCATGCACAAAAGCCTTCACCATGACAATGCATGCATAACATCATATAGACACTCACATGCATAACAAATGAATATACAACCATACACTCATGATGACACATCCCAAAACAACACCATCAAGCTTCACATGGAGACATCACTACAACCATGATCAACACCATGCAAATGCAACAAGAACATGGAATACAAGCATTAGAAACACATATGCAACAAACATGAATGCATGACCAACACACTTCTCATCTAGTCCGAGGCATGAACCATGCTCTTATACCACTCTGTAACACCCTCCTCCCACATTTACCCAAGTAACCAGCTAGCCAGGGTAAACATGTGACAAAACTTACTATGATATTATTCAAATCTCTATGTGTCAGTTAAGGAAGTGGAACTGATGAAAAACTTCACACAAACCTTCCACATCAGCAATAGAACTCCTAGGAGTCTTCCCAACCACTCAGGTAACTAACCATTGAAACCAACTGAATTTTTAATGCATCAAACCCCTGGACGTTCCCTTGATATGGGCCAGGGTACGTCTAGGAGGCTCCAGAAGCTCCCACAGCAAGGGCAAGGGAGCGTCTAGGGAATTTTTCCCCATTTTTTTGCCTTTGACTCCAAGATTTATGCCTAGGTCACTGTCGAGAACTCAATGACAGCCTCAGAAATGAAATTTCACCTTGGAACAAAGATACATTTGCAAAAACATGCAAAAGGATTATGCTGGACCCCTACTATCTATGACAAGAATTTCGTTAAACATGTCACAAACATGAAAGCTACATGTCTTAACAACAAAACAGAGAGTAGGGTTCTCATACTTATCTGAGAGTCACTAAGAATATTTGATGCCTCAACACATTAGCTGTAATTTCATCTATTAGGCCATGGATACATTGTTCATTTATTTACAAGTAAAAACATGAAAATATCCATACATAGCCACTTTCATAATACATGTTCGTAACGAGCATAATAAAAACATAAATAACAAGGAATAAATGACCATATAATCCACATATAAACAAATATAATACTCTTGAATTAACAAGGAAAAATAACCTCATATTAATGATGCAAAGGCCAACCAAGTTTGGGACTTCCACGAACCACCCTACTGTAGACATGATTGAGCCAAATATCTCTTCAATCAGTCACCCCCATGCCATATTCCAATCATGAATGTGGGATCTCATGGAATAATCCATCAAAACCGAACCAGGGCTTCCAGAGGACAACCCACCTCAACCCATCAAACAGTGATTCCACCTCATGGTCGGACATCAAAAATCATCAAAAAATTGGTCTCTACCCAATCCATTCGGGGCTCTAGAGAATTTCTTCCAACCAAGGCTTTCAGGACTAGTAACTCAACCCATAGTTGTCTCCAAGCTCTATAGAGTTTTTCCAACCAAGGTTTAAGGACTAGTAACTCAACCCACCAAGGCCTTCAGAGCGTTTTTTGAACCAACTCTCCAAGACCAGTGACTCAACCCAAGTTGTTATAGGGCTCTAGAACATTTGTCCGACCAAGGCTCCAGGAACTAGTAACTCAACCCAAGCTAAAGGAAACATGAGAACCAACTCGAAAAGCAAAGAAATGAACCCACAACACCATGGTTATCCCGGAAATGGCAAGGCTAGGGAAATCCACTGTCAATCAAGGAAATCCTCCATGCCAATGACAGATCATGACCAATAAACCACATGCATATGACATGTATGCTAGAACTAGTGAGGAAAACATACATGCAACTTTTTATTTGATGAGCGCTAGTATTGCAGAAAGGATGTTGCAACTCCTACACTACCATCTTTACTTATCAACTTGAGGTTCGTACAAACTTGGAGGTGACAGTGCTATATGCACAAGTCAAATTGAAGGTCCTACCTATTGTCATTGTTCATCCAGCAAGAGACCCCAAGGGTTCCAAGCCAGACTTCTATAGAGTCAAAAGAAGCTTGATTCTTTGATGGAAGAAGAGTAAATCTATTATAAGAGAGCTACTCTACTGCAATAGTGAGGAAAACGACATGTAATGCTAAATCACACCATATCCTAATTAACCATTTAAATAAATATACTAAGCAAAATTGCTAAATCAACACTAACCTAATGCTGCTATCTAAGTTACAGAAGTAAAGAACATCAAACCATATAGTGTGAGCAAGAAAACTAAACTAGATCTGTGTTCACTTTTTTTTTATTTTTTTGGTAAAATCAAGCATGCAATTTAATTCTTCTTATGGTTGTGATAGGTGGATGGAAGGTAGTTGAAGATATCTAGAAGGTTTATGGAGTGATTGGATGGTGTGGAAGGGTCCTAGGAGGATTTTTGTGACTTCCTAGAGGTTTCCCATCAATTCAGCCTCAAAACAGGTTGTTTCAAGAAAACCTATAGGATGTACTAGAAACCTACACGCTGATCCTCTAGGAATTACAGGAAACCTACAAGATACAACCGAGAGATAGTTGTGAGCTGTTGGAGGTGTTGGGAAGCTGGGAAAATGTGTTTTATGAGTGGGATAGGGTGTTAGAAGGTCTAGGAACACTCAAGAGTCAATATCCAAGCGAAGAGATGGCTAGATTCACTCAATGTGTCTAGGGGAATTCCAATGAAAAAGGACAAAAACCTAGTGAGGGTGATGGAGGAAGAAGATATGGTTAAGATTGATGAGGTGGAAGATGGATGCTGGTGATGAATTCTAGACCTCCTCCTAAAGTACATGCAGTGCTTAAAATATGTGTGTCTTTTAAGAACTATGCAACAAGATACATCTTCATAAACTAGAAAAGCATGAATCAATTGCCCATGTTATGCGTGAATAAGGTGTTGAAGGAAATGACAACATGAGTGAGATCTTATTGCAAAAAGAGAGTAATGGAAAAAGATGACAATGAAATGAACCAAATGCTAAATCAAGACAACAAACTCCAAAGCTCATGCAAGAACTAGAAATCTATGTTTTTGGGGCTATTGAAGGGTCTCTTCCTCAAGTCATGGTCCCAGAGGGTGGAAGTGAGGTCGAGGCAACTACTGACAACCTTGTGGTGAATCATTTTATTTTTGCTAACCTGCTAACTGAAAGAAGGCACAAATGGAAGCAAACTAACATACAACCAATCTAATCTACACAATTGTGATGGAAATGCAGCTACTTAAGCAAATAAACAATCAAACTATGAATCTATGCTAACATACATGTACAATAAAGAGGAGACTTGGCTGCTAGGGTTGGGCCCTAACCCAAGAGCTTCAGCCCTCTGAGCTAACTTAGTGCTTGCTCAAAACAAAACTCATTCTTATTATCAAAACAATGGATTACATCAAAAACTGTCACAAGTCTTGCAACTCGAAAATAGAGTAGAATTTTACAATAAAAAATCTGAATCCTACTGAGGTCCTAGGCCTCTCTACTTATACATCTGAAGTCTCCAATGACTTCCTTAAAATTAGGGAGGCTCAACTCCCAAACTCGAGATAGACTAGTGCTTTGTCTATCACTTGCTCGGCTACCTTCTAGTCCTCATGATTTGGTTGTTGCACTCTGAGCTGTTGGAGGAATATTCGAATGGAGGGGTAGTAAATGAGAAGGATTTACCTCCTATAATTCCTCTCCCTTGTCCCATTCTAGTTTTGACCAAGGTCTTTGCCAAAATTCCTTGCTTTTATCCTTTAATCCTACATTAAATTCACATTAGACCACAAAGCAAAATATCCAACTCTAACTCATCTCATAAACAAAATATAATCAAAAGTATGCAATAACTTGTGAGAATAGTTGGTTTGACTATGCTCGGAGGTGAATTAAGGCCCATGTAATTACCCAATGATGAGGCTCATCAATATCTGAAAGAGAAACTTATTATGGTTGCTAATCCTGATGTCCTCTTGCACTTTCCTGCTCTTCCCTTTCCTTCTTGCTCCAAATATCCAACTGTTCTTCACTCTCCAAGAGTGCTCCAAGAAAACTCTAATTCTCCAAGAGTATGAGAGAAAGAGAGAAGAGATTGAGATCTCCAAAATTGAACTGAAAAAAAGGTTACACTAACCAAGCCTTCCCACTAATCCGCAGAAGCATTTTTATCAATGAGGCCTCTATTTTATTCAATTTCATTGTTTTCCTAAATAAATGTGCCAAAAATGCCATTTTTTCTTTCCAAATTCTTTGCCATTTCCTTTTCCAAATTCCTTTAGCCATAATAACCGAAATGAAAATCCACTAGGATGTTTTTCCCACCATTCAACTTGGAATATGTGTCCCATGACGTTGGTCTTATATTTTTTTACAGAACCCTCCCCCTTGGGGGAACACCGTCCTAGGTGTTCAATGACACCTTTTTGGGAATGGAATCCCCCCAAAGCATGTTTTGGGGCTCAAAGCCCATTTTTTGACCGAATAATGTTGTAAATCCCCGTGAATTGTGAGTGTTAAAGTATGTTAGAATCATAGGGTTTTCCGCCCTAATTTGTAATGTAGTGTCGACCTACCCATGGTTCGCGGACCATGGGATTCTATAAATTGAGCGAGGCTCTAAGTGTAAAAGTAGCAAAAGAATATATGGAAATTAAAGGTGAAGAGCAAGAGTCTAAGTGTCTAAGTGTGTCTTTAGGTTGTAGAGTAGGATAAGGCTCTGTAGCTAAGTGCGTAGAGGCCTAGTTGTCCGCAGCTGAGTGAGCGGACCCCTACAACTTAGTGTGCAGGATGAAGTCGAGTCTGTAACCGAAGAAGAGAATAATAAAGAGAATTTTTATCCAAAGTCTGTGTATCTATTCTTGAGTTATTACATGTTTGACATCAATTGCAAATATATTGTTTATTTATTATACGCACTTGTATGAATGGTTTATATTGCTAAGTATATTGTACACATGCAAGTAAGCTAAGCTAATCAACTAACAATGAAATACTAGTAAGGACTTGGGTAATAATAGTGTTCGGCCCCTGAGTAGGGCTGCACGAAGGAAACATTTTGAGCTGTGAGGTATGGGTAAGTGCGAGTAGCGACGGGCGCATAGGTTCGAGCCGCAGACCACTTGAACTCATCAGACATCTCCAGGTGCGAAACCTAGTTCTAGCACCCTCCCATACTACTTCGGGTGAGACTTCAGTCTGCGCTCCATGGACCGTTTCCGAAAGGGCTAGTAGTAGGATTTGTTTGGTTAAATCACCTCCAAACCTGGGTCAAGCCCCAACAAGCCAACAAATGGTTCCATTGCCAGAACCAGGATCTGCATAAGGGATGTTTGATGTCGTGTCACTATAATCCAAAAAAGAAATAAATTGAAGGGTGGTTGGACAGAAAAATTCACGAGTTCACGGCACAAGAAAATAGGAATCCATGAGTATTCAAGGAACAGTGGTTAAAGCACTACTTTTATATGGAAATCCATGAAATTTTCTTTGCATCTTTCCCCTCTAAGTTGTACAAGTGGATCATGAAGCTACCATACAGTCAAGGAAGGTGTAGGCTTGACAAACCAATTGTGTGGACTCTAGATTGCTGCACAGACTAGAAGCATCGGAAGATAAGATCACGCACGTTGTGGACCATTGGCTCGATCAGATTATAGGAGGGTTTATCACCGAGTTTCTAGTAGACATGTTAGTCAGCTACAACGAGGCAAAATGACGCTTCCTTAAAGGACTACGAGGTAAGTACATTAAATATTTGAACACTTGGATTAAGATGCTATTGTGTGAAAAGCGGGTTATGTGAATAAATTGATGTTTGGGGCTATGCGAATTGGGAGGCTCTATACAAATGAAGGTAGTGCAGAGACAGAGAATAGCCTCTTGATTTCACCTCACCAAGAAAGCAAGGAAGAGCTCGTGAAAGTTTCACCAAGAAGTTTCACCCCCATCTCCACCCACACCACCTCTGCCACCACCACAGTTCAATATGGCAAGCATGATAAAATTGTTGGTGTTCAAAGGAGTAGGGAATGAAGATCTAGACCAATTTTGGTTTGTGTTAAAGGCTATATGGGAAGCACAAGGAGTCATGGATGACAATATAAATAAGGCAATTTTGGTAAGCGCATTGCAGGATCGCGCACTGGCATGGTACATTAAGCATTCCAACAAAAATCCAAACGCAGGGATTGCGGATATCCAAGCTGTACTAAATAGGGAATTTAGCAGGCCAAAATCAGTGACACGGTCAATTATTGGGTTTAAGGAAACCACAATTCTTCCAGGTGAGACCCCATGGGAATTGGATCAAAGACTGAAGAGCATGATTCGCGAAGCCAACATGACCTTGATGGATGGGCAACACTGTGCATGGTTTGTAGCATCACTAACATCGCAACTAAGGACGACCCTATCACAACAGAAGTTATCCACCCAAGCCGAAGCTTTGGAGATTACGATGAGACTGCATAAGACCCCAATACAAGATCCTACCCTGGGAGTCCAACAAATCCACACGCAACTGAAAATTTTGTGTCTAGAAATGTAGAGTTTGAAATAGGACAGGACAACTCACCCAGAGGCGCGTGAGGTGATATGGTGTATAAAGTGCAAAGGCTAGGGACATGACAAGGATCATTTTCCAGTCTTCGCAAAATACTTGGCAGGAGGAGGGTCAATGCCATTGAGACTAGAGGCACAAGTAGCACAGAGTGTGGCGCCTGCATTATGGTGCATGATTTGTTAGATAGGAGGGAAGCACGCTACAGATAACTGTCATCTATTGCAGAAAAATACGCAGACATCCCAGCAGTTATTTTGTAATTTCTACAGGTCAGTAGGCCATGATGAGTGTACCTATAGAAGTTATGCACTAATGATGGATCAAAATCATATCTACAAAGTTCAGATAGAAACGTGAGCCCTCGATCAAAATGCAGTGATGGTGCTCACTGGATTTCAGGGGTGCGGATGAGGTTGAGGTGGAATGGGGCCAGGAAGGGGTTGCGGACAACTAATTTGTTACAATTGTGAAGGGCCAGGGCATTATGCTCGTGATTGTACAAATCCAACAAGATAATCATGTTTATATTGTACCTAGTTTGATCATGAGATGGAAGACTACCCTACACTGATAGCAAGGTTGTGCGATAAAGGAACACTCCAACCTCTGTTGACTCAGAATCTACAAATGATGAGGTCTGAGTTACACGAAGAGGACCCGAATGTAAACATCATGCTCCAAAGAATAATCACAACAAGAGATGACAAGGGAAAGCAACCAGAAGAGAGTGTTTGGGTTCACAAGGCTCCTACAAAGGAGCCAGAGTTCGATTTGGAGCATGCAAAGGAGACATTCATGGAAGATAAGAAGAGTTTCACAGAGGCCTCCACTTCATGTAGTAAAGACAAACTAGAACTAGAGATGGATCCATCAATGCTTACTACCTTTTTGGAGACATGCATGAAGTTGTTCTGCAATAGTAAGGCTATGAAGGGACTGCATGAACTCATCACTAGGTGCGCTGGGTCAAGAGAACTACACATAGTTTGAAAGCTTGGGAATTACACAATGCAAATAGGGAGGGAGATGAGATTGACTATGCAAATCGGAGAATATGAAATGGATCAAGTGATTCTGGATTAGGATCGGACATGAATGTACTGCCAAAGTGGGCATGGGAGCACATGGGCAGGCCTGCATTGCAATGGTCTCCTATTCAATCATGAATGGCAAAGCAGAAAAAGATCCTACCGATGGGAATATTGTAGCGAATAACGGAAGATATTGAAGGTGCAAGTGCACTTGCAGATTTCAAAGTGATAGAGACTATCGATGACAACAATCCCTATCCCGCGTTACTGGGAATAGATTGGGCCACTAATATGAACAGAGTGATAAATCTAAAGAAGCACAAAATGATTTTTGAGAAAAAGTCACTGCGCGTAGTGGTACCTTTAGACCTTGCACAAGGATCGCGCTACATAGATCTAGTATGCAACGACGAGAGTGACAACGATCTAGACTGTATCTACAAAATCACCGCATGGGAGCAGGACTAGGTGAATCCAACAATGGATGGAAGGACTTAATGCGAGTGTGAAATCTCCTGCACCTTGGATTTGGATGAGGAAATAAAATGATGGTAGAACTGGTTACATGAGGTAACCATGCTCAATTACAACATTATGGTAAGATCATTGCATTGCATGACAACAGAGGTAATGGATCTGCCTATGTATGATGGGTTGATAGCGGTGAATGAATTCCTGAACAAGTTTGAGTGAGAAGTGCCATAACAATAGTGTTTCAATGCTTTGGCATGGGTACTGTCACTAAGCTTGCAAGGTGGTGGGGTACGCACCAAGGAAATTTTAAGGACTGGCAGGGATGCAGAAGGATGATGCACCTACGATTTGGGAAACTTCAGATGTGACTAACAGATAAGTATGATGAACGGGATGATCCATGTGCACACCTCACGAAATGGACCAAGGTCTACGGGGAAGAGCCACAACCTGAATGGGTGCATTTGTTTTGTCATACCCTGGATGTCATACCCATGAATTGGTATACTAAGGCGGAACTCTGCCATGTCACGAGTGAATGGGATATTATGCATGAAGAACTCCCATTAACCTTCACATTTGAAGATCGTTGGTAGGATACTATCGATGATGCGCTACAAGCAGTAAAAGAAACTATCTTCAAAATACCCCAGGAGCCAATCGAAGTGCTTCAGCCGGAATGGGTGACCCAGCTAGGCTACACATTAGAGTGTTACAATGTAAATATTGAGGAGGATGATGAGGATCCATAGAATATTAACATTCCAGAAACTGAATGTTGTGCAAGGTTTGAGGACCATTGATTGAGGATCCTGACATCACCACATCACTAAAAATGAAGCAGGTAAACATTGGAACGGAGGCGAAACCAAAGTATGCAATGCTCGATGACTATTGGGATGATGCCATGGTGGATAAGGTCACTGAGTTACTCTGAGAATACCAAGACTTATTCCCAACCAAGATTACGGACTTAAAATGGATCGTTGGAAACTTAGGGATGATGAAGATCACCCTAAAACCTGACATGAAGCCGGTCAAGCAGAAGCATTACCGCTTGAATCCGAAGTATAACGAAAAGATCCATGTAGAATTAGAAAATATTCTCACAATCGGAATTATTCAGCCTATGGAAGAATTCAACTAGGTGAGACCTATGGTAGTACAGGAAAAAAAGAAGAAGAGCAAAATAAGAATATGCGTTGACCTTAGGAAGCTGAATGACACATGTGTACACGACCCATTCCCAACACCATTCATAGATGAAGTATTGGAAAATGTCGATGGACAAGAAGCATACTTGTTCACGAATAGGTTCTCAAGGTACCACCACATCAAAGTCGTGCTGGAAGACAGGAGCAAGATGACCTTCGCAATAGCATGGGGCTGCTTTCAATACACTGTTATTCCGTTTGGGTTCGAGAACACACCAGCCATATTTTCGTGCATCGTTGTTGCCGCATTCAAAGAGTACATCCACAAGTTCTTGGAGATCTATCTAGATGATTACACTGTCTTCGAATTGGTTAAGCACCATGTTGCAAGCTTATGTTTGATGTTGGATACTTGCCAACAACACCAAATTGCGTTGAACCTTAAGAAGTGCACATTCCTCGTTCCCTTTGGGAACCTATTGGGACATGTGGTCTGCAAACATGGTCTATTGGTGGACCCCGTCAAGATTGCAGTGATTCTAAATTTGGAAGCACCATGAAGTGTTAAACAGTTGCGCACTACCTTGGGACACACAGGGTACTACAGGAACTTCATCAAAAGCTATGCCCAAATCACCATGTCAATGGAGAAATTATTGAAAAAGGATGTCACATTTTGTTGGAATGATGATTGCATGGATAGCCTAGATGTCCTAAAGGGGAAATTGGCCTCCATTCCAATCCTTGTCTTCCAAAAATGGGATGTGGAGTTTCATGTCCACATTGATGCATCATGTATCATGCTGGGAGCAGTGCTCACACAAGAGGGCTGAGAGGGCTTGGATCATCCTATCGCATTGGCAAGTCATAGATTGTCCAAAGTAGAGAAGAACTATTCCACAGCTGAGCATGAGGGGTTGGCGATGGTCTACTCGCTCCAAAAATACCGACATTATTTGTTAGGAGGACATTTCAAAATGTATACAGACCATTCCACGCTAAAGTACTTGGTCAATAAGCATGTATTGGGGGAAGCATATGTAGGTGGTTCTTATTGTTCCAAGAATATGAATTTGAGGTCGTGGTCAAACTTGGACACCTGAACGTAGGACCAGATCATTTGTCACGTATTGATATGGATGAGGAACCTACTATTTTGGAGGAAGGATTACCTGATGCACATCTCTTTGCGGTGTGCATCGCACACGAGCACTTCGAAGATATAATTCACTTTCTAACAATAGGGACCATGCCAATGGAATACTCTATCCAACAAAATAAGTAATTGGTGGTGCACGTAACAGATTTTTCTGTCATCTTAGGGCACCTATAAAAAATTGGAAATTATGAGATATTGCAAAGATATGTACCTGAATTTGAACAAAGTCAAATCCTCGCAGAAGCACATGGGGGCGCTGCAGGACAACACTATGCAGGACGCGCAACCACACAAAATATTCTTCACGCAAGGTTGTGGTGGCCAACCATTCACCAGGATTCAAAATCATATTGTAAGGCCTATGATGTATGTCAAAGGACTAGAAAGCCATCACGAAGGGATGAGATGCCATTGAATCCATAAATGACACTGCAACCATTTGGGAAATGGGAAATTGACTTTGTGGGACCTATCAAACCTCAAGGAAAGGTGGACACACACTACATCATCACCGCGACAGAGTAGCAGACATGATGGGCGAAAGAATAGCTGATCAAAGACTACACGGCCACTACGATTGTGAAGTTTTTGTTTGAAAACGTGTTGACCCGATTTGGCTATCCGAGAATCTTATTGAGTGATTGCAGAACACATTTCCTGAACAAAACCATCAACATGCTCACAGAAGAGTTCCAGGTGTATCATCAAAAAAGTGCACCGTATCGCCCACAAGCCAATGGGACTGCAGAATCATTCAATAAAATATGGGAGACTGTCTTGACCAAAGTGTGGAAGGTACAGCGAAGCGATTGGGACCTGCATGTACCTAAATTGTTATGGGCTTACAGGACAACATGCAAGAAACTAACGTGACAAACACCTTTCCGATTAGTGTATAGCATGGAATCTGTCATGCCAATGGAATATATTGTACCTAGTCTATGCATAGTAGCACTCACAGGGATGACGGACTGTGAAGCAACATGAAAATACCTTGCACAATCACCATATTAAGTTGTGCACCTTCAAGGTAAATGACTTTGTGCTACTATATGACAGTAAGTTTGAAAATTTTCTAGGAAAATTCAGAATGCATTAGCTGGGACCATACGTGGTTAAGGAGGTCATAGATGGAGGTGCGGTCCAGCTAGTCAAACTAAATGGAGAACCCTTCACTGGAAAAGTGAATGGCAGCCACTTGAAGCCCTACATGGCTGGGCCGACTATCTGACTAGCTGACCGAAGCACAGTCTTCATGCTCCAAGGAGTTGGACAAAGGCACGGGACTATAAACATATGCAACAGCTACTGGTACAAATGTATGGAAATGATTCAAACACAGAGATCTCAGAACAGTGGATGTAGAAAATATAGCAAGTAGTAACTCAGTGCACTGCAGATCCCATTACAGTTCGAGAATAGTTGGAGGGACTCCACGCCAGTATCATTGCACCAATAGAGTGACTCGAGGTCAAGTCATAATATTTGTCTTGGGGGCCTTGTGGGGCTTCGAATCCCCTCGAAGCATGTTTTGGGGCTCAAAGCCCATGTTTTGACCGAATAATGATGTAAAGCCCCATGAATTGTGGGCGCATAAGTATGTTAGAATCATAGGGTTGTATGCCCTAGTTTTTAATGTAATGTCAGTCTACCCATGGTCCACGGACCATGGGATTGTATAAATAGAGTGAGGCTCTAAGTGTAAAAGTAGTGAAAGAATAGATGGAAAAGTAAAGGCAAAGAGCAAGAGTCTAAGTTTCTATGTGTGTCTTTGGGTTGTAGAGTAGGAGAAGGCTCTACAGCTGAGTGCATAAAGGCCTAGTTATCTGCAGCTCAGTGCGTGGACCCCTGCAGCTGAGCGCGTAGGATGAAGTTGAGTCTGTAATTGAAGAAGAGAATAATAAAAAGAAGTTTTATCCAAAGGTCTTTGTATCTATTCTTGAGTTATTACATGTTTGATATCAATTGCATATATATTGTTTATTTACTTCACGCACTTGTATGAATGATTTATATTGCTAAGTATACATTACACATGCAAGTTAATCAACTAACAGTGGAATACTAGTAAGGACTTGGGTAATAATAGTGTTTGGCCCTCGATTAGGGTTGCGCAAAGGTAGCATTTCGGGCTACAAGGTACGGGTAAGTGCACGTAGCGACGGATGCGAATGGTCGAGCCATGGACCACTTGAACTCATCAGACATCTCGAGGGTGCAGAAACCTGGTTCTAGCACCCTCCCATACTACTTTGGGTGAGACCTCAGTCCATGCTCTACGGAGTGTTGCTGAAAGGGCTAGTAGTATCGGGATTTATTTGGCTAAATCACCTTCGAACCTAGGTCAGACCCCAAGAAGCTAACACACCTACAATAAACAAAATTGTTGAAAGAAAAACATACTTCCAATGGAGCTTTATAACATAGCTCGTTGCAGTATTTACAATGATCACTACTGAAACATGTTGACCATACCATTTACTAGAGTTTATAAAAAAACTCATTATGGTATTTATAATAATAACCACATATACACACATACACATTTGCTTCACACAACAAATAATCATATTGTCTATGGAGCTTTATAAATCTAGCTCGACATAGTATTTACAATAATATACACATATGCACATTTTCTCTACCAAAAAATAAAAGGATATGATGTATGCTTACACATCCACCCTCAAAAGTAGTACCAAGATTCACCTCCTTCTCAGGAAGTCCAGAATCCACTGTCAAAGTCAAAGTTGCATCCAATGTCCAATTCTACAATCATATTCCACTTGTCCTTTCAGCGAACAATTACTGACTCGTTGCTCTAGGGCACACTACCAATGTGCATTTGATTCCATATGGTAATGTTAATGACTAAAACAAATCCATCCCCAACCTTCCCTTCTCTGCTACATAGTCCCTCGAGTAATCCAGTCACATCCCTTCATGCAGTCACACACCTTCCAAGTTCTGCTGGCACCCCCATCCCGAGAAGTCCATCCCTCGAAAAGGTTTCCTCACATCGGAAGGTCCAAAAACCAAGGCATAATTCTACTTTAAAATCATCATACCGATCATAGCATGCTTATGGAAATAAATGGCACTATTGGGTACCAGTGTCCCACAATGCACCTACTCCTGAAGTTCTTTACCAACATATTGTTGCATTTTTCCAATTCCTTTTGTTGTTGATAATTCTTGTAGTCAATTTCAACCATCCAACTGAGTATGTTCATGCATTCTTGTACCAAGAAAATAATTTCCATTAGATTCAAAATAAATTGAAATAAATTCACATCATACCTCATGTGTATCTCATCAATAAGGTACACTTGTAATCATGTTTACTTCATGTCACAATTCAAACTAGCATCTTTGACCAAATCAACATGTATAAAAATATCACATTAGGTTAGCCCAAAACAAAACCATCATAGATCAAAATCATGAATCACATGCAATCCTCATAAACTAGAATCATAAATCACATCCATAATAAAAATGAAATAAAATATTGATACCTATCCTTTAATCAATCCTTATATTTTACCCTTTTCTTTATTTCGTATGCACACTGGATCAGTTTCCACACCTGACAAACACATAGTTCCTTCTCTTCAACCATGTACACATACACATAGTGTAATTCAAACACATATAACAACACACGACATACAACGCCATGCAATACATGCACCTACACCTGACATACAATACATATGCCTACACTGAGTGTACAACACAACATAATACATACTACTACATTTGGTGTACACCACAACACAATACATACATGTAAACCCAATGTACAACACAATACATATATGTACATAGAGTACAACATAAAAAAATATACATGTCACGATACCACAACTACACAATGCACATACATAGTACCACATGCCCACAACACTACATGTATAACATGTGCACAATACCACATTTACACCACTACCATATGTACAACATGTACACAGTACCACATGTACACAGAACCACCTACATAACATGTGCACATCATCATATGTACATGACACCACTTGCAAAATGTGTAAACAATGCCATATGTACACTGCACCACCTATACAATGTATACACAATACCATATCTACACAACAGCACATGCACGTCATGTACATGACACCACATGTACAAAAAACCACATGCACACAACACCACCTACACATAGCACCATGTGTACAACATGTACACAACACCATGTGCACACAACACCACCTGTACAGTGATGCACACAACACCATATGTGCATACCATTGCAAATACAACATGAACATAGCATCATGTGCACACAACATCGCATATCCAACATGCACACACTATGACATGTACATAACACTGCATATCCAACATGTACATACCACTATCTATATCCAGCACTACATATGTCATATACACACAACACCATATATACAGCAGGCATACAACATCATATGCACACATACTACATATACAACATTACACATCACAATAGGTACAATCACTGAATATACAACATGCACAAAACATACACAACAATAGCACTGCACATCAAAAACCATATTGCTTCTACCAAGAAACCTTACTTCCAGTGTCTCTTTACCATGCCCTTGGGTCCCATTGAACTTCTGGAAACTTAAGCCTCACTCTCTCTCTTGCTATAGGAATTAAAACATCTAGAAACCCAGAGTTTCTCTCATATGCTTGCCTTCCAGTGTCCAGAGACTCATTTAGAAAGTAATATGCCATCATCCCTGGGATTTGAGCCACTTTTTTAGGCCCAAAGCCCAAGTCACTGCCCAGAATTGAAGCATCTCTTTAAAACAGTAAAATAACATGGAAATGATAGTGCTAAAGCAAATACTTTTTTAATACCTTGACTGGACCCCTATTAGCCATGACAAGAATTTCATCAAACATATCATAAATATGTAATCTAAAGGTGTAAATAACAATTCTGAGCATAGGGGTCTCATACTTAGTTGATAATCGCTAAGAAACATTGATGCCTCAATACACCAACTACCATTCCATCCATTAGGTCATAGATACATTGATCATTCAATTACAAGTAAAAAAATGGTGAAATCCATACGTGGTTGTTGTCATAAAACACATACATAACCAACATAATAGCAGCAGAAACACTCATGAAAGTACATCCATATAGACCACATATAATCCATCAAAATGCTCATAGAAATGCAAGGAGAAATAACATATCATTAATGATGCAAAATCCAAACCCGGAATGGAGCATCCACATTCCACCCGACGGTAGATCGCTGAGCCAAATATCTCTTCAACCATTCAGCCATATGCCATATTCTAAGCATGAATGTGGGATCTCATAGAACACATCAATCAAAACTCATCCAGGCCTTCCAGAGGCCATCCACATCAACCCATCAAATAGTGATTCCACCTCATGGACGAACATCACAAAACCATCATCATATTGGTCTCCATCCAAGCCTTCCATGGCTTCCAGAGCGTTTGTTCCAACCAAGGCTTCTAGGACTAGTAACTCAACCCACCATTGTCGTTGGCTTCGAGAGCATTTTTCCAACCAAGGTTTCTAGGACTAGTAACTCAAGCCGCCAAGGGCTTCCAAAGTGTTTGTCCAACCAAGGCTTCTAGGACTAGTAACCCAAGCCACCAAGGGCTCCCAAGACTAGAAACTCAACCCAAGATGTTACAGGGCTTTCAGAGCATTTGTCCAACCAGGGATTCTAGGAACTAATAACTCAACCCAAGCTAAGGAAACATGAGAACCAACCAAAAACAATAATCAAAGTGAACCTGAAATCACCATGGCTATCCAAGAAATGGAAAGGCTAGGCAATCCACTGTCAATCCAGGCAATCCTCCATGCGAGCAAAGAATCATAACTAATAATCCACATGCATATATTCCATGCATGCAAAACTAGCGAATGAAATATACATGCAACTTGGTACCTGCAAGAAAATTTAATGTAATTGTTGATCCTGATGCCCTCTTGCACTTTCATGCTCTTCCTTTGCCTTCTCTCTCCAAGAATCCAAGTATTCCACACCCACCAAGAGTGCTCCAAGAAAACTCTAAGTCTCCAAGAGTATGAGAGAGAGAGAATAATGAGAGAGATCCAAAACTGAACTGATAAAAGGTTACCAACTAATCCTCAAAAGTCTTTTTATGAATGAAGCCTCTATTTTCTTCACTTTTCCATTATTTTCCTTTATTTTCCTCCTCACGTGCAACTTGTGACCTTTCACCTCTTTTTTCTCCTAATTTCCATTATTTTCGTAAATAAATGTGTAAAAAAATCCATTTTTCCTTTCGAAAGCCTTAGCCATTTCCTTTCCCAATTTCCTTAGTGATAAACAATCACAAGTGATCCCCATCACTGGGATTTTTCCCATCATTTAGCTTGGAATAAGTGTCCCATCATCTGTGGTTATTATTTTGCCTTTATTTACTTTTATTACACGGAATTTTCACCAAGATTGTTATAGAACCCTCCCTCTTGGGGGAACAACATCCTCAGTGTTCAACAACACCTATAACAAAATAACTATTGTAAGAAAAATATACTACCGATGAATCTTTATAACTTAGCTCGATGTAGTATTTACAATGATCAACCTGATGAAAAGCAAACCAAGATGAAACATAACAACATAACATCATAATGACATGAAACCCATACCATTTATTGGAACTTTACAACATAGATCATGGTTGTATTTACATCCATGTACATATGTACATAAACCAACAACATCAAAACATATACCAAAACATATACCAAGACATATTCCAAAACACCATGCCAAAACTACTTTGCCTCAACTGGAAAACAAGGAAGGATACATAGCCTACATCTGATCTACCTCCCCCATGTAGCTTCATCAAGCCCAAAGTGCTTCCACTGTAGTTTAAATTGCTCGATTTCTCAGTTCCGGAGCATGGGCGCCTTTTTCTACAATATACACTAAGGCTTGGACTAGAATTCTCCATCTGGTTCCACCTACAATACAAACTATTCAATCACAAGATCAACATATTTAACATACTTCTTAAGCAATGACACATGGAAAACATCATGGAATTTCACTGTCGAAGGTAGTCCAAGTTGATAGGTTACTAGCCCAATCCTCTCGATGATATTGAAGGGTCCACAAAACTGTGGTGCCATCTTGGCACATGATCCAATCTATAAGGATCTCTTCTTCGGTTTGATGCACAATTACACCTGTTCCCCAACCTAGAACTCCTTGAACAACTCGTTCCTATCTCCATAGCTCTTATGGCTATCCTATGATTCCTTTAGGTTCTTCTTTATAACCTACATTTCTAGTTCCATGTCTGCCAACATGTCTGGTCCAATCAACACCTTATTATCTAGATCACTCCAACTGATGGGAGTGTTACAACTTTGTCCATACAATGCCTCAAACAGACCCATCCTAAAATATTCCTGATACCCATTGTTCTACGCGAACTCTACCAGTGGAATATACTCTTCCTACTTTCACTATTGATGCATCACATACATCCTCAACATGTCCTCCAATATCCTGGTGACCCTCTCTATCTTTCCATCTATCTATGGATGATAAGTTGTACTGAAGGCCAAATTCATGCCAAAACCTACAAACAAATCCTTCCAAAACTTGGAAGTGAACTTTGCATCCCTGTCTAACACAATATTCTTTGGAACACCATGTGATTTGAACACATCTTGGATGAATACCTGTGGTACATCGCTAGTTGAGACTTTATAATTCACTCGAATGAAGTGTGCAACCTTTTCCAACATATCTACAATAACCATGATGGAATCGTGTTGTCTCATTGTCCTTCAAAACCCTGTGATGAGGTCCATGGAAATGACCGCCCATTTCCACTCTAAAATTTCTATCGATTATAGTATCCCACCTAGATGCTTACACTCTGCCTTTACTTTCTAAAAATCGAAACATCTAGTTACAAACTCTACTACATCCCTCTTAAAATTCAGCCAATAGTAAAATATCTTCATTGTTGTCAATGTATTTTGATAACCTGGATGACCTGAATATGGTGTCGCATGAAACTCTCTCAAGATCACCTTCTTGAGCTCATTGTTTTCTGGCACATATATCCTATCTCTAAATGCAACCAATCCATCTATTATAAGGCAATAGTCCACATATTGTGCACCTACACCTATACCTATACCTGTACATGTACTTGTACTATCATTTGTACCTATACCTCACTACAAGAAAAAAGGACATTGCTAAGGGGCAAAAAATGTCACCATACACTCATTGGTGACGGTCAAAAGAGCATTCGTCACCAAAGGTGGCATCGCCAAAAGTATAGGTGTTATAGTGACATACAAAGTCTATCACCAATAATGATTTATAATGATGGACAATGATCGTCACCATTTCATATTTTGGTGAAGGTCGAAAAATGTCACCAAAGCTCATTGGTGATAGTCAAAAGAGCCTCCATCACCAAAAATTGATCATCGCCATTCCATATGGATGTCAGGGCACAATGGAATCGAACCACCAACCTCTTGCTTGTAAAGCAGACACTCTTCCACTGAGCTAGCACCCTTTAAAGAATTATAATTTTTAAAATTAGACCTTGAAACTTCATAAATTGTAAATTATACAACTTTCTATAAATTAAAGTCTTAGTAATATTTTACTAAACAAGCAAAGCAACATCAAATATGTAGTTCCCTACCTAATGGTTATTGAAGTTATGAAAATTGGTTGGAGGGAAAAATATTTATGTATAAAAGAATCAATATGTTCAGTTGAATACTCAATTAGAATTGAAACTTTGAAGACATTTATAACCTATAAATGACATATAACTATCATATGCACCAAATATTGCAAAGGAAATGTCATAAGTGGATATCATATGGAAGAAGAGGAGGCAGGGACTTGGAACCCTTGTACATCTTGACATGCCTTAGCACTTGACACATCGTAGCTTGTTTGACATGTCTTCGTACTATTTGGCACATCTTAGCATGCCCTAGAATTCCCTAACACACATTAGCAATCATGACCTCACAACTAGCATTGTTGTTTTCCATGACCTAGGAATCTTACATTCACTATAACACCTTGTCACTCCCTAGTTATCATTCCCTTTGTTATCCTCCATAATGTCCCAGGCTGATGAAGAGATCGACAAAGGTAACCACGGACCAAGCTTTTAGTTTGGTATCTAGCCCTACCAAACCAGAGAGGGCTCTCTCTATGAAATCATAGCCAAGAGATGACTAGAATGTAAAGGATTTTAGGCTAGATAGCTAGGGTCAAGTGGGTTTTTGGAAAATTTAGGGACTTGGAACTATATTCACCAGTGTCTTATCTAGCAGGAACTTTGTCAAGGAGGCAAGGACTTGGAAATGTGTCTATGATAAAGCACCTAAAATGAATGATAGAAGCTCCCTAGAATAGAGTACCTCCTACCTAGAAGAGTGTCCACTGCTCAAAATATAGAACCCTTCTCTACTACGCACTTTTCTTAAAGATAAATCTGTGCATAAAATAGTACTAAGAAAAACACCTAAGTTAAGAAAAGTGAGCATCTAAGTCAAACTATAAAAGTATAATAAATATGTCTCTATATAAGTTTTGGAAACACTGGATAAGCATGCTTTCGTACAACAACAATAAGATGCCTAAAATCGATGTGATTCTTTCATCATTGCTATACCCTCACAACAAAACTAGAATCTATAGCATGTACCCCAAGGCTGTATGCATTTATTGAAGGTGTATATTGAAAGGATCTACTGACATGAATTACTATTGAAGGAGAAACACCTTCAAAACAATAGATAAAGTCTATTGTGAATTCAACCCATTTGCATATATACCAAGGCTGCTACTAGGTACACTTCTCCATTGAATGGAAACTACAATGTATTGTATTGTTGCTGAAGGAAAAACAACTTTAGTGCAACATGGATAAAACTCTAACAGATATTGTCACTATGGCCTTGGTTTTCTATGATCTCATCAATATAGGTAACAACTTCGATAATTGAAAAAACAAAAGGTGAGATGCATAGATCATTTGAAATGACAGATTTGGGCATACTTTATTATTGTTTAGGAGTGTTAGTATAGAAAATGCAAGGTAACTTGTTGCGTCTTTATGTCACAGGCCAAGGATGCGAAGAAATACATAAAATATTAAATAGCATGGTATAAGTTGATTGTAGATTATTTTGAAATAGGAATGGAATTCTCCTTGTGTGGGTTCTAATCTAGTGGGTATAACTTTAAATAAGAAAATGATAGTTATGGGGTTGAAATTGTCTCACAACTCATGAAAAGTCCCAAATTTGTTCACTAGAGAGAAGTAGAGCAAGTTGTTAGGTTTATGGAATGGAACACCCTATTCGTAGGAAGATAACTTGAAATTAGTTGGGCATATTATTTCTCACCTTCTTGTATGTGTGTGCTTTGAAAAGATAACCACATCCAAAGACTCAATAACAACCCTAGTAAAGTTTATAGATGTGAAGCACTTCTGAGAAAACCCATCCCTTAATGACAATTGATCGTGGAATATGTCGAAGGATTCAATCTTGCACTCATTCATAAAAAGGAAGTTGGGGTATCCAGCATCTTACCAACAAACTGACTCCAGCCATAATGTGAAAGGTAGGTTAACTACGAAACCTCTTTCCCACTTTGTAGTATTGTTACCTCTTGAATTCCAATAGGTATCTGGCTACTTAGATCCACAAAACTCATGCTAGGTAAACTCTGCATGATACAATTGTGACATGCAAGCTTGACACACACACTAGATTCCCTCTAAAAGAGGCTAAGTCAAAATATGATGACAGTTTTAACTGTAATTTGATCATACAATATTGAGATATTGCATGGAATAAACAATACACCATCAATGCACTAATGAAGAAATCAAAATAAACGAATTTCTTATTGCTACAATAGCGCCTCTTAGGATTCTCAGATAAAGCACCTAACCTGCATGGAAAAATCTTCCAAGAATAGAGTACCTCCTACCTAGAAGTGTGTCCCTTGCTCAAATTATAGAACCCTTCTCTACTGTGAACTTTTCTTAAAGATAAATTTGTGCATAAAACTGAACTAAGAAAAACAGCTAAGTTAAGAAAAGTAAGCATCTAAGTCAAACTATAAAAGCATACTAAATATGGTTGTATACAATATTGAGGTATTGCATGGAATAAACAATATACTATCAATGCAATAATGAAGAACTCAAAATAAACAAATTTCTTATTGCTACAATAGCACCTCTTGGGATTCTCGATTAAAGCACCTAACCTGCATGGCAAAAGCTTTCTAGAATAGAGTACCTCCTACCTAGAAGTTTGTCCCTTGCTCAAAATATAGAACCCTTCTCTACTGTGAAATTTTTTAAAGGATAAATATATGCATAAAACAAAACTATGAAAAACACCTAAATTAAGAAAAGTGACCATCTAAGTCAAACTATAAAATCATTCTAAATATGCCTAAAATCGATGCACTTCTTTCATCGCTGCTACAACCTCATAGGAAAACTATAATCTACAACATGTATCCCAAGGCTACATGCATATACTAAAGGTGTAGACCGAAAGTATCTACTAAGATGAAGTATTTTTGAAGGAGAAACACCTTCAAAACACAGATAGAGTCTAATGTTCATTCAACCCATCTGCACATAGGCCAAGATTTCTACTAGGTACACTTCTCCCCTAAATGGAAACTACAACCTATTTCTTCTCTACTGAAGGAGAAACACCTTTAAAGAAACACATATAAAACTATAACATATATTGTCATTGTGGTATCGGTTGTAGATGTTCTCATCAATATAGGTAACAACTTCGATAATTGGAAAACCAAAAGGTGAGCTACATAGATCATTTGAAATGATAGATTTGGGCATACTTTATTATTTTTTAGGAGTGTTAGTATAGAAAATGCAAGGTGTCCTGTTGCACCTTTATGTCACAGACCAAGGATGCAAATAAATACAAAAAGTATTAAATAGCATGGTACAAGTTGATTGCAGGTTCATTAAAAACAAGAATGGAGTTCTCCTTGTGCAGATCCTAATATATTGGGTATAGATTTAAATAATAAATTTATAGTTATTGGGTTGGAATTGTCTCACGATTCATGGCAAGTCCCAAAGTTGTTCACTAGAAAGAAGTATAGCGAGTCGTTAGGTTTATGAATGGGAACACCCTATTCACATGTAGATAACTTCAAATTAGTTGGGCATATTATTTCTCCTCTTCTTGTACGTGTGTGCTTTGAAAAGCTAACCACCTCCAAAGACTCAAGAACAACTCTAGTAAAGTTTATAGGTGTGCAACACTTTTGAGAAAACCCATCACTTAATGACAATTGAGCGAGGAATATGTCGAAGGATTCAATCTTGCACCCAGTCATAAAAAAGAAGTTGGGGTATCCAGCATCTTTCCAAAAAACCGACTTCAACCATAATGTGATATTGGAGTTAACTGTGAAACCTCTTTCCCACTTTGTACTATTGTTGCCTCTTGAATTCCAACCGGTATCTTGCTGCTTAGATCCACAAAACTTGTCCCAGGTAAACTTTGCATGATACAATTGTGATGTGCAAGCTTGACACACACTCTAGTTTCCCTCTAAAAGATGGTAAGTCAAAATATTATGACAGGCTTAACTGTAATTTGATCATACACTGTTGAGGTATTGTATGGAATAAAAAAATGTACTATCAATGCACTAATGAAGAACTCAAAATAAATGAATTTCTTTTTGCTACAATAGCGCCACTCTTGGGATTCTCCAAGGAGCCACTAATTTATACACATTTGGAATCTTTACTTGGCCTGCAGAAAGATTAAACAATGGTAGCGATCACTCTTTTCCCTCCCATGGAAGGTCTATATAGAGTCAGCAATAAATTGATTTAAAAGTGAGGTATATGCCTGAAAAATAGGAGTCTGACTCTTCAACTCTAATTTAGTGGCAAGGAAATATTCAATTGTAAATGCTTGATCTTCTACAATGTAAATTTCTAGATAAATGGTTAGCTTAAATCTGTCCATTGTCCACATATCCCAAAAAACCATCTATGTCTGGACCCTGGTTGTGTGTAAGAGGGGACATCACATAAATAATCCATTATCAAAAGAAAAAGCTAAATAACAACATTCTATGTAGAATATTTTTAAAATTTTATTACATACCTTAGAAAGTTTGAAAGGACATAAATGAAGCTTCCCTCTCCTTCCACACTTCATTAAATATGCCCCTTTTCCAATGCAGATGTGGCCTGCAAAATCACAATCAACAAATAGAATATGAAAAGTAAGTTTAACGAATTAAAGTAGCTTTTTTATACCTCAAGCAAATGGACTATGAGAAATTGGATTCTATCTCTAGGAAAGATGATATAGCAAGATCTAATTACATTTTTAACTGAAACAAAGGTAAATTGGATTCATACTCTACAATAGACGGTATAATGAGATCTAATGACATTTTCAACTCAAACAAAGCTAAGTTGAGTAAGCTCAAGCTCCAAAATGATGGCATCCAACTTCTGAGTGGGAGTTACTATATATATCTAGCTATAGGCTATGACATAAAGATATTTGTTATATGTGAAGATAAAAAAATGAAAGGAATGTGAAATTTTGACCATCAATTATAAGTTCCTTTCAAGGACTAGATCAAACCATAACATTGTTATCAAAATAATCAACTCACCCATTCTAGTACGCTTCTAGTAGTTTCATGATAAAACTCAAACTCAATAAACTTCAAACAACTTAAACTAACCAACAATATGTCTGAGGTTGGTTACCTAAGGATTATATCATACTAAATTACCTTTTGCATCTAACATTGAAAATAACTGTGAAAGAAATGAAGAAAAATCAGTGATTATGATGGATGCATGTGATGAAATAAAATTAAAAAATCCCTTTATTCTTGCTATTGATGAGCCTTCTAGGGGATTCTTGGATGATGTTAATCCTGATCCACTTTCTAAAATCAAAGAGACACTTTCTAGCTACTCTGATTTGATGCAAAAAAACCCTAATGCTTATGAAAATGAATATGGAAATCAATAAGCATCGATGAACCTGGTCTTCAAGAAGGTGTCTCAAAGTCTAAGATGGATAGTATTTTAAATTTCTACAGCTAGTAGAGGGTTTTCCCAGTTGGGTTCCCTAGAAAATTTTGTTTTTCGCTACAGTGTGACTGTGTTTTATTTATGTTCTATTCCACTACAAATTGGTAGAGACATTTTTTGCCATCATGCAACAATTAATTTCAGATTTATTCATTCAAGCAGTAGTAGAATTTCAAGGAAATTCTACACAAGGGACAATTAATATATATTTTCACTTATATCTTTTAAAAAGTAAAATTCACAACTAAATTTTCATCCAAAGTGTTTAGGTTACTAGCAAGTGGTATCACAGCATATCTCAACATTGCAAGGCATAAATCATACTATTCAATAAGGTTGAGACTTGAGATACAAAAATCTTCCCAAGTTATGCAAGCAAGAAAACTGTTGATTTTTAGTTCTAAATCTATCCAACCAGAACATAATTATACCATTTTCAACACCCTCCAGTCAAAGTTATTCCTAGCCTCATTCAACTCACTTAAGAATATGCCAATCTCGTTGAGATTTCTTCTTCATTTCATGCTTATAAGTTATATATTTATGCAACCTAACATATCATTTATGTTAAGTGATTATTCGTTAAAAATTATTTAGTCCGTCCAGGGCATCTACCTAATTTTCTAATCAGTTTCTGGGAAGACTCTATCAAACATTTGTAGCAAAAAATAGAAGATTGTTTTAGTACCTAGTGTTATAAAACTCTAATCTAGAAAAAGTATTTTGGGTTGTTTCCCTAAAAATATTTACAAAATTTTCAATCCCAAAGCCATTTCAAGGAGAATTTTAGTCAATGAGAAATTTAGTATTATTTTTGGAAAATTTGAATGCAACTAAAAGAAATTCTTCCGGTTTGCTCAAAAGATTGTACCACCAAATATGAGAGAATTCATAGAACTTAATATTTGGAAATAATTAAATTTCACTTCACTTTTCCAGGACCATATATGAGTGAATTCACAAAACATGAGATTTGTATTCTTGAAACACTTAAATTTCACCTCATTTATTAGGATTGGAAGTTCCTTGAGATACAAACATGTAGAATTAAGGATCTACTTTGCTTGTTTAAGGATAATGTTCAATTTATAAATAGTGATACAAGAATCCTTGTATACATGTCTGACACAGTTCTTTGGTCACAACTAATGAAACTGAACTCCATTAATACATAACAGACAAGGTGGAATATAAGAGAGCATCTACCTTTCAACATATACTCTGAAAAAAAATAAACATCTATACAATCATATAAAGTTGTCATCACACCAAAGAAGGAATTAAAAACCAAAATAAAAATAGGAACAAGCATGGATTGTTATGGTTACTCTAACAAAATGTTAAATAGGATCAATATGTTAATATGGAAAATAGTGTAGTTGATTATGATTTATCAAGCCCAAGGGGTTAGCCCAACCGAATGTCATTAATGTTACTAGGTATTTGGCTAGTTCTATGCTGGCAGGTGCCTTGTTTGAAATACCTTGGGTGAGGTGCACTAGTCAATGCCAATGGGTTTACCAGGGATTCCATCCATGAATGTGGGGAAACATCCATTGGGATTCCCCAGAGAGTTTTTCTTGGAAAGAATATAAATAGGATTTCCTAAAGAGAAATTTTGAGATGCATACAGTGTACATCCAGTAAAATAAACTCTATAGAGACAAACCATAAAATAAGGAAAAATACATATGATTTTACCTATGTTCCCTCATTTTCCCTCCCACCCAGTGAAAAGTGAAAATATGTTACTCTTAAACTTAAAAGAAATGATGAAACAAATAGTGAATTTTGAACCAGTCCTCCTTGTGTGGAAGAAGACTAAAATTGGGAGTGAAAAGTGAAAATACATTACTCTTAAACTTAAAAGAAAGGATGGAAAAAATAGTGAATTTTGGACCAGTTCTCCTTGTGTGGAAGAAGACTAAAAGTGGGGTGGAAATGCAGCGAGGTTAGAAATGAAACATACCTCGGAGCCATTATTGGATTGAAGAGATAAAACCTTAACTCACAACTCTCTTCAATCTCGTTTTCCCTGCTACCCTCTGGAAAGTGAAAATGTGCTACTCGTAAAGTTAAAAGCAAGGGTGAAAAAAATGGTGAATTTTGAACTAGAGATTTGAGGTGTGTATACTCCTCCCTGTGTGGAAGAAGACTAAAAGTGGGGTGTAAATGCAGCGAGGTTAGAAATGAAACATACCTGGGTGGCGTTAATGGATTGAATATCTAATGGTGGGGGATTTTAGGTGTGTGTACTCCATGTGTGGAAGAAGACTAAAAGTGGGGTGGAAATGCAGCGAGGTTAGAAATGAAACATACTTGGGTGTCATTAATGGATTGAAGATCCAATGGTGGGTGTTCAAAATTAGTCTGTTGCTCATAAAACCTTAATTCACAACACTCTTCAATCTTGTTTTCCCTCCCGCCCAGTGAAAAGTGAAAATATGCTACTCTTAAACTTAAAAGAAAGGATGAAAAAATAGTGAATTTTGAACCAGACCTCCTTGTGTGGAAGAAGATTAAAAGTAGGGTAGAAATTCAGTGAGGTTAGAAATGAAACATACCTGGGTGCCACTAATGGATTGAAGATCCAATGGTGGGGTTCAATATTAGTCTGCTACTGGTAAAACCTTACTACGCAACTCTCTTCAATCTTGTTTTCCTTCCCACCCTGTGAAAAGTGAAAATATGCTACTCGTAAACTTAAAAGCAAGGATGAAAAAAATAGTGAATTTTGAACCAAAGATTTGAGGTGTGTGTACTCCTCCCTGTGTGGAAGAAGACTAAAGTGGGGTGTAAATGCAGTAAGGATAGAAATGAAACATACATGGGTGTCATTAATGCATTGAAGATCTAATGGTGGGTTTCAATATCAATCTGCTACTGGTAAAACCTTAATTCACAACTTTCTTCAATCTTGTTTTCCCTCCAACCCTATGAAAAGTGAAAATATGCTACTAGTTTTCCCTCCCTCTGCCTTATGAAAAGTGAAACTTTAATTCACAACTCTCTTCAATCTTGTTTTCCCTCCTGCCCTATGAAAAGTGAAAATATCTACTAGTTTTCCCTCTACCCTATGAAAAGTGAAAATATACTATTTTTTTAGAAAGTAAATGAAGATTGGAATTAGGAGGGCTTTGTTACATCAAAATTAAGGCTGAATTTTTTCAAAAATGTTAAAATTTCCCTCCCTAAAAAACAATAAATACAATAGTTATAGAGTATAGAGTAGATGTGTAGGTGTAATGTAAGTATGTAAACAATTCTAAATATGGGCTTCGTTAAAGAATAATAGTAATAATAATAATAAAAGTCAAAAGT
>APFE030503710.1:59249-79450 GCA_000404065.3 Pinus taeda
AAAATATTCTTAACCATGGATATTCATTCTCACTTTACCATGGATATTATTAACTTGGAAATAGACTTTATTACAATACCATGGGCCAATACCATGGCTTATCAATATCACATGCCCAAAAAACATAACTTATTTCAAAATCAAAATATTTTATAAGAATATGACAAGATTCTTAATCATGGATATTCACCCCTACTTTGTCATTGATATTATGAACTTGTGAATAGGCTTTGTTACAATAGCATGGGCTAATACGATGGCTTATCAATACCACATGCCAAAAAATCATATCTTATTTCAAAATCTAAATTTTTCATAACAATATGACAAGATTATTAACCATCGATATTCACCCCCACTTTACCATGGATATTATTAATATTATTAACTTGTAAATAAGCTTTATTACAATACCACGGACCAATATCATGTCTTATCAATACCACATGCCCAAAAACCATAACTTATTTTACAATGAAAATATTTTAATTTAATTTAATTTTTATAACATTTTTTATTTGAAGCTAATAGGGAAAGGGTTGTAATTATTTTTGAGATATATATAAACCCTCTATCCTCACGACTACTAAAATTTTTCCCATATAAATTAAATTAAGGTTTTAATAAAATTAAAAATGAGAATTCTTTTGTCTTTAAAGATGTGAAATTTATATAATACAAATATTAATAAGTACCAACATAGATTTATCTTAACTAAGGATCCAAGTGATGATAGCAAGCAAAGTGAAGGGAAGAGAGGGGGAGGGAGATAGTGACAAAGATGGAGGGTGGAGAGAGCGAGACAGAGAGAAAGAGAGAGTGAGAGAGTGATGGGGGGGAGACAGAGAGAAGGAGGTAGGAAGAGAGAGAGAGGGGGGAGAGAACTAAGGGGGAGATAGAGGTGGAGAGAGAGAGGGAGAGAAGAGAGGAGAGAGAGGGAGAGAGAGGGAAAGAACTAAGGCATAGGGAGATAGAGGTGGAGAGAGAGGGAGGAAAGAACTAAGGGGGAGATAGAGGTGGAGAGAGAGAGGGAGAGAAGAGAGGAGGCGAGAGAGAGAATAGATGGGGATAAAGATAGGGAGAGAAGGGAAAGAGAGAGAGAGAGGGAGGCACAAAGATGGATGGGGGAGAGAGAGAGAGAGTGATGGGGGGGGCAGAGGGAGGTAAGAGAGAAAGGGAGAGAGAGGAATAAGAGAGAGGAGAGAGAGATGAAGTTAGAGGGGGAGAGAGAGGGAAGGAAGAAGAAAGACATAGATAGAGAAATGTAGAGAGAGAGAGTGAAAAGAGAGCGATGGAGATAGGAGAGATAGAGGGAAGAGAGAGAGGCAGAGAGGAAGAAGGAGGGAGAGAGAGATAGATATGGAGAGAGAGTGTGTATGTTTGGGGGCTAAGATAGAGAGAGGGAATAGGAAAGAGACACATAGATACAAATATAGATATTATATAGTATTATATAACCAGCCTAGACCCATCTTAACCTGGATCTACCAAGTGCCAAAAAAGAGGTTTTCACATCGAGAGATTGGATCCCTCTCAGCACTTAATAGATCTGGGTTAAGATGGATCTAGGCTGGTTTAATAAGTTTGTAGTTGTATTTGATAAACTAAAATTGTTTTTATGGTTATGTTTGAAAACAATTTTTCCATATTTGGTGTATTTATCATAATAATAATAATCTAATTTTAATTTAATTTTAAGATTACCTTTTTTATGCAATGATTTTGTTGTTAGTTTATAGAGATAGACATGTTATACTTTTGGAATTTGAAAAGGAAACATGTGCTCTTAACTTGGTTGTATTGAAAACATTTAAGTGTAAGAAAGAAACATGCCCTCTTAACTTGGTTGTATTAAAAACATAAGTGTTCTTGTATACTAGGTTGGTGAAAACAAGAGAGAGTATATGGTAAGTGGATTAAATAGTTAAAAAACAAATGTTAGTTAAGGAGAAAGTTACAAAAAACTAACAAATAGGCTAGGGTTGGGATATTACTGTTTTGGGACATCTAAAGTTGAAGGTACATTTTATGGAGGTGTAGTCTAAGCCCTTGGGTGTAGGGCACATATCATGGGAATCTTGGACTTTTGGTTTGTGTTAGTGGTGTCAACTAGTGGTGGAATGTCCAACCAATGAGTAGGAAAAGTTTTTCATTTACAAGGTTGGCATCAATCAAGTATTCTCCCTCTCTACCCAACTCTAAGATGAGGAGTGTGCATAATGGACTTATTATTGTAACAAATTGCAAATATTTGATTATATTTAAGTTTGATGGCTTGAAGTGGCTGCCTCAACCTACAAATATTTAAAGGAACTATGTGTTTTTCAATTAAACCCTTGTGGTCAAGGAGATGCAAAAGAATAAGGCCTTATGGCTATTTTTAAGGGGTTGTAATGACCCTCATCTTGTGGTAAATATGTAGATATGATGCTAATGGTCTTGATATTAGTACATTCATGTATATAATGTAAATATTTTCCTATCACCTTGCATTGTGCATATATGATAAATATTTTGTAGTTACCTTGATGTACATGTTGAAGTTCCACTTGCATGATTATGGGAAACACTTCTCAGTTATCCTTGTGTACATGGGGAAGATCATAATTACTCTATGCGATAAAAACACCTAGTAATATTTTCACACTGAACACTATACAATAAACTTAACCCTAATATCTTAGTGAAGAACAAGTAACTAGATAGAATCTAGAAGGGTTTTTGGATTGACTATTAGTGAAATTCATTGTAGTTAGGGGTGCCAATGTGTGGTGAGTGTTAGTGAGTGCTAAGGAAACACAAGGGAGCACTAGGTCAAAATGCATGGAAATGAATGAATAAGAGTGTGTGATAGGGAGTGTCAATGTGTTCCAGGTGTGGCAAGAGGGGAGTGACATGGTATGCTAAGCGGTGCTAAGTCATTCTAGTGTGCCAGAGTGACACATAGCCAATATGTGCTAAGTGCCAAGGTGTGCCAAATAGTGCTAGGAAGTGTTAGGAAGTGTTATGGAAACACAAGGGAGAACTAGGTGAAAATAATGCATGCAAATGAATGATTAAGAGTTTGTGACAGGAAGTGTCAGTGACTTCAGGGTGTGCTAAGGAGGGAGTGACAAGGTATGTTAGGCAGTTCTAAGCCATTCTAGAGGCCATGGAAACATGAAAAGATGTGCTAGGTGCTAAGGTGTGCCAATGCATGCCATGGAGAGTTATGGAGTGTTAGGGAAAAACAAGGGATCACTAGTTTCAAATGCATGGAAATGAATGAATAAGAGTGTGTTACAGGGATTGTCAGTGAATTCTAGGTGTGCTAAGGAGGGAGTGATAAGGTATGCTAGGTAGTTCCAAGGAATGCTAGAGTGCCAGCGCGACATGCCAAGATGTGCCAAGTCCTAGGGTGTGCCAATGTGTGTCAAGGAGTGCCATGAGAACACAAGGAAGAACTAGTTCAAATTACATGGAAATGAATAGATAAGAGTGTGAGATAGGGAGTGTCAGCAAGTTCCAATTGTGTTAAGGATGGAGTGACAAGGGTATATGTGAGGCAATACCAAGGCATGCTAGAGTGTCAGGGCATGTTAGGGAGTGGTAGGGTCTGTTAGGGTGTGGAATATCATGCCAAGGAATGTAGGGGATGATAATATGTGCCATGTAGTGCCAATGTATTGTTATACATGTCGGATGTTATGGCATGTGAAGATGTAAAATATGTTGCTTAGTTGTTATATGGGAACTATTGGATGTGAGCCTTGACTTGGTAACTTGTTAAGTGGGATGAGTTAATATTGGACATGAGAAGCCTAAGATGACTTATAGTCCATTAGGGGAACAAGGTATAGTCTAGTTTTAGTAAATGTAACTTGGTAAAGTTGTTGTAGTCAAGGAAGGACTTGGTTGGGTTCCTAAGTCTAAAAGAAAATAAGGGTAGTTATGAGGGAATGATAATTGAGGAATGCCAAGGAATGTAAAGGCGTGCTGACATATGCCAGATAGTGTTAATGCATGTCAAGGAGCGTTTGGGAGTGTCATGGAATCATAAGGGAGAACTAGGTCAAAGTGCATCGAAATGAATGAATAAGAGATTATGCTAGGGAGTGTCAGTGAATTCTAGGCATCCCATGGACGAAGTTTGTTAGGAGAATTTCATATTAGGACTTGTAGGAGGAAAGCCTATGATTGTGATAAGAGGATGGAAAAAGCAGTTTGAGACAAAGGGAGACTTTGTTCTAGGCACAACGCTATTTTTTCAATGACTTGGTTGGGTTCCCAAGTCACAAAAAAAGTAAGGTTATCTATGAGGGCATGAAAATTAGGGAGTGCCAAGGTGTGCACGGAATTTCAGGAAGTGCTAACACATGTTATAAAGTTCCAAGGAATGTTAGACATGTCAAGACATGCCAAGTGCTAAGGCATGCCAATGTGTGCTAGGTTCTAGGATGTGGCACCAACACATGCTAGGGTTTGCCAAGGAAACACAAGGAAGGACTCATTTCAGTTACATGTAAATGAATGAATGTGCATGTGTGATAGGGAGTGTTAAAAAGTTATAGGTGTGCTAAGGAGGGAGTGACAACATATGATAAGTAGTGCCAATACATGATAGAGTGCTAGGAAATCCTACTAAGATGTGACAGGTGCCATGGTGTGCCAATGTGTGCCAAGGAGTGTTAGGGAGTGTTAGGGAAACACAAGGGAGCACTAGATCACAATGCATGGAAATGAAGGAATAAGAGTGTGTGGCATGGAGTGTTAGTGAGTTCCAAGTGTGTTAAGGAGGAGTTACAAGGCATGCTTAGCAATGCTAAGGAATGCTAGAGTTCTAGGGTGACATGCTGCCAAGATGTGCCAACGCGTGTAAGTGTTAGCTAGGAGTGCCAGGGAAACACAAGGGAGAACTTTGTCAAAATGAATGGAAATGAATACATAAGCATTTTTTACTAGAATTTTCAGTGAGTTCTAGGTGTGCTAAGGACAAATTGACAAGGTATGCTAGGTAGTGTTAAGGCATGCTAGAGGCTAGGGCAACATGCCAAGATGTCATAGGTGCTAGGGTGTAACAACACGTGTCAAGGAGTGAAAAGGAGTGCTAGGGAAACACAAGGGAGAACTAGGTAAAAATGCATGGAAATGAATGAATAAGAGTTTGTTACCAAGAGTGTCAGAGATGTCTAGGTGTGCTAAGGAGAGAGTGACAAGGTATATTATGTAGTGCCAAGGAATGTAGAGTGTTAAGGTAGTAGGCCAAGATGTGTCAAGTGCTAGGGTGAGCTAGGGAGTGTTAGGGGGTGTGAAGGAAACATAAGTAAGCACTAGTTCAAAATGCATTGAAATTAACAAATTAGAGTGTGTGAGAGGGAGTTTCAATGAGTTCTAGGTGTGTTAAAGAGGGATTTACAAGGTTATATGTTAGGCAATGCCAAGGTATGTAAACTACCAAGGCATGTCAAGAAGTGCCACGGTTTGCTAGGGAGTGTCAAAGCATGCTAAGGAATGTAGGGGATGTTAACACACACCACATAGTGCCAAGGCAGTCTAAGACATGTCAGGTGCTATGGCATGTCAAGATGAAAATTGTGTTGCTTAATTGTTTTAGACCAAGGTTGGATGTGCTGATCCTTGTCTTGGTAACTTGTTAAGTGGGATGAGTAAGATTGTACATGAGTACCCTAAGATGAGTTACAATTAGTTCTCAGGTGAACAAGGCATATGTTAAATTTCCATGACACATGAGAATCCTGGTTTGGCCTTAGAATTTTTTATGCAAACACACTCAAGTGCCACAACACATCTACTATGCAGAATGAAATCTGCCATGAAAGAAAAAGTAATGGATTGAATGCACATATTTTAGGGTCTACACATCTTCATATGTTAATGCTTATTATTGTGATATACAATATCCATTTATATATCTGGTGTAAGACTCCTCTGGAGATTTCTATCCAACAACAACATCTATGTAGTAAAAGGTGTACTGTTAGAGGTTGCTCCATCAAAAATAGCAACCAAAAGGAACCTTAATGTGCATGCATATGAAGAATTAAGAATATTTTTATCTGTGAGTGCTGATGTGGAGGTATGGGACAAAATTTCACAGGCATCGAACCTTTTTGTTCAACCAATCAAGATCTAAAAAGGAAAATGTGTGATTATATATACATGTGTGATAGAATTTGGAGAAATGCCAACCTAACCCACAAATTTGTTGACATTTTGTTGGAGTTGACCTATAATTGTTCCTAAATTTAATAAACATGTAAAATAGGGCTGACTTTTCAATATAAAATATAAATTGATAGGAACATGGCCAAATTGTGAAAGTGTAAAAATTGGTATGGTTGAAAGGGACCGATCCCTTTGAAAAGTCTTAAATGTGGTAATGAAGGTTGAGCCTAGTTCTAGAACCCCTTTGGGCATCCATCTTAGCAATTGGTGTAAGATGCAACACTTTAGAATATTTTTTATAGCAGTGATGTCAACACTTGTATAGTAACACGGGGTTGGAGTTGGCCTGTCAAAGCTCATTGGTCTACTTTGGAACTTCTCTAGAGTGATTCCTTAGATGATTTGGAGTATGAGGGCATGATTTGATATTTAGTTTGCATTGAATAAGCTTTGGAGGCTAGATACTGCAGAAAAACCCCTTGTTCTGAACAGGGAAGCACATGCCACTGAAGAAAGTAACAACAAATACATAGATTTGAAACTCAAATCACATCACTATCTATTACTCTTTGAAACAAGAAATAACTAAAAAATTCAAACACTACTATTCACTTTTGCTTTAGTCTAGAAGGTACAATGAATCGGAAACATGTACAACAATGTCTCAACTTTCTTAAATCCTAATCCTAATGCACCTTCCTTACATGGATAAATAAGATAATTAAATTCTACCGCTAGTGAATATGATATGAGATATGTAAATTGCTTCCTTAACTAAGGCCGAGAATTAATAACTGGGGAAGTGCTCCTTTTAACTGTGCATGCAAAAACTAAATAAAGCAAAGAGTTTCTCTACTATAGGTGCCAGAAACGAATCCACTGCCCAAGGTAAGTGCTTTGCCCAAAACAAGATATTAAGGAATCAGAAACTTTGTTGCTTCCTTCAAGAGAGTTGTATGCCAAACAGAACTAAGCTATCATGCACTATCCTCCAAATTCATTCACCTTTAACAAAAATCTTGTGCCCATAAAAAGACAAGAGACCAATATCCAACAGAATCCATTGACTAGCCAAAGACCCTTGTGCTCAAACAACAAGATAATAAGGGAATGTCAACTAGGTTGGAATATTTCGCCACTAAAATTGACAAGAGATAGAAGGGGTCAAAAACTATCAAACATAATGCTCAAGAACAAATGAATTAATCCACACTTGTTGATCCAAAATGAATTCAATCCTTATTTATTTATAGATTTTCCAGAGGGGTTTCATATTCTTAAGAGATTGAGCAAACCTTACTCCAAACCCAAAATTTGGGTTTTTTAAGCCCAGTTTCCCCAAAACTTTCCCAACAATGGGTATTTTGGTTTTTTCTTCCCCATTATGGAGGACTATAGTCTACGGGGATGGATAGGATATTGTGTCCCATTCGTCCTCAATTTGTAGAGGATGCTACATGGCACCTAATAAAAGAAATAATGCTTTAGTTTAGTAGGTAATAACTAAATGCTTATTTCTTTCCACATAGGACATACACCTTGCAAAAATGAACATGGGGTACAAATACTACAAAAGGCCTAAATCTTACTAGCATTGTCATAGTCCAAGAATAAAAACCCTTTCGGGTGAAACAAGGTCAGTACCACATACTACAAGCACAAATGACAAATTCAAAAACAATATACTTATTCAATGAAAGAATGATGAATCATATTAACACACTTTAAATTTAATAGCTCTTGAGTTGCAGTGTCAATCAAAATTTCTCAGGTTGGATCATAATTAAGTACTCAATGTTGTTTTGGGTCCAATTTAGGGAAAAGGAGGAGCTCTTGGTGACAATGGGATGATCAGGCTTTCCAGAAGGGAGCTTTGCTATACTTTTCAACATACAAGCCATTCATTCTAGTGGAGGAGATATAGAGAATCCTTTAATAAGGACCTTTCCAAGATCAACTTGGAGGAAAATCCATTTTCAAAGCTTAAACATAGTACTAGATTCAAACAAGAGTGGTCATTTTTCAAAACAATTATTAATTCCCAAGAAATTGAAGCCAAGGTGACATCTTGACCATTTATTCTTCTACTAGACAAGGAAGCATTTATGAAATGTCCTTGGCCCTTTGATCTAGTATTTGATGTAAATCTCTTGATTATAAATGTAATAAGAGATGCAGTTTATATTAAGGAAAAGGGAAAAGTAGAGGGCCACTTAATAATTATCTCTAAAAAATTCTCAATAGAATCCTAACATATTTGAAATGGAAAAGGATAACTCCATGGTTATTTTTTCTTTAGAAACTTTGCTAATTTCCATTATTGATGCATGTATTCATGCCTTGAAATAAGCTCACAAATTCTTTTGATATTGGTTGAAGCAAAGAAAATGTGAAAAGTTACACTCACATAGAGGTATGGAAAAAAATTATGTGGAGCTTGTTGTCCTAGACTCCAAACAAAGAATGGACAAAAGGTGAAAAAACCAAGTGAAAAGGTATGTGTAGCTTTTGTCATGCAGAGGTAGGTGTTAACTCCACACTATACAATGAAGGCTTTGTGGCACAAGTGACACAAATGTTTGAATGCAGAACTTCGGATTAAAAGTAGTGGAGCTTGATGCTACATGTCCACTATTACCCCACTTTCTACATGAGTTACAGGAGATAAAAATAATGAGATATGGGAGATACAAAGTAGGTACTATAGTTATTCAAATTTAATAAAAAATATTACTATGTCTTCCTCAACATAAAAGAAACATCTTCCATAAAGTATTTTCTCCATGAACCTGATTTAAAATGAATCTCTTCCATTGACACACCCAATCGCAAATAGAAACAATGTCGATGGGCCAATTTTAGTTTCGAAAATTCACAATTAGTTTCAATTATAAGATCTCCAATTTTCAATTCAAATTTCAGTTACAAGTAGTGAAACAGGACTCGTCGATCAATTGCAATTAAGTAAGAGTCAAAATCTGCTCACTCTCCAAACGATCTGATCTAAATATTTGTGAGTAAAACTAATATTGACCAAGTTTAACTCATGGTCAATGCAATTTTGACTTAATACTTGCTAATCAAAGCATATTCCTACAATTGATTCCAATTTATTCCAAACTAAAAACTAAAAACTAAATGTCAGTTGTTCCAAAATTTATTTCTCATTACTCAAGCGCAAAACTCATTACGCCGAGACCTTCAGTAATCACTCAGTATAGACTCAATATTGGGGAACTACTAAGGTGAGCCTAATTCCATACTCCATATCGGGCAATCACCAATGTGTGCTCTATCTATACTCCATATCGATCCTCAGGCAGTCGCGCGCCACCTTCAGCGTGTGTTACCTTTAGGTTTAGCCACTTCACTATTCAACAATCGAGGTACATTGACACTTGGCTTAAATAATAGGTATATTACTATATTGAGGTTTCAGTGTCATTTTCAGTGGCAAGTTTCAAGTTCCATTGTTCAGCAATCAAATGTTCAGTGTATTCCTTTAGTTATGACTTTTCAACCCTATAAATGGGGCTTAAATAGATTTTAAAAATGAACTATGAAATGGTTTCATACCAACCATCAATTAAGTCATCAATAATTCCTTCCTTGGTCGATGTCTTGCTGACTTCAATGGCTTTAACCATGCATTCACAACTTTCAGTATTTTTGTTCTTCCAGAATCTATTATTGATGTATTGGTTCAATTGTCTTATGCTAAATGAACTTGCAAATTCAAGATTACAATGCAATATATGTTAATAATATTTCCTTTAGGTAGCATTTCCTCATATATACCTAATTGTGTTTCAAAGTCATAATGATATATTAGGCTGAAATGTGCTTGTGTTGATGGACAGACTCCTCTTTGATCCTTAACAAAACCTCATATCCTTTAAAACCAACCCTCTTTTTTGCAAAGTTATATATGGCATTTTTAATTTTAATTTTTTTATTGTATTTTACAGGAGCCAAATTAAATATAAGGCACAACTCCAAATCTAAATAGAAGTCGCAATTTGAACACAAGTCCAAAACAACAACAATTCCGAGGGAGAAGGACTTTGCTTGGGCTTTTTGTGACAAGATTCTTGGAGACCCTAAGCTCCTTTGTAAATTTTGCAAAGCAAAATGTAATGGAGGCATTTATAGATTCAAGTACCACCTTGCACAAATAACCGGCCATGATATAGGTCTCTGCAAAAACGTTGAAAAAAATTTCAAACACCAAGCAACCTTGGCCATTGATATGTTAAGTCAGCATAATGCAAAGAAAGAAAAGAAAAAAAATAAATAGGAACTCCTGGAGTTGACAATTTTTCTTCCACTACCCCATTGTCATCTCCCTCTGTTGAATCCTCAATGTAGTTCCCAAGTTTCCCACACATGCCTCCAAGTCCAAGTCAAACTCAAGGCCAAATGGATCCTCCTACATTCAACATTGGAGGTGGAAACATAAACACCTTTTTCACTCCCCGCACAAAACCTAGTTCCCAACCTACCTTGGTGATATGAAATTGATATCTTAAATCAGTATTAAGGTATTATAGACTCATGTGCAGGAATGCCTATATTATTTAGTGCAACGGATAGAAAAGATTGCGAATAATATAGACAATGAACAGTTATAAACATAATAAACACATACATCAACACAGCAAATAATCAAGGAGTTCACCAGACTTCCTGGCTACATCTCCTGGTCCAGCATTCAGTGTCGACCTCTATATTATGTCTTCAAGAACAATGTTTACAAGTGTGAGCTCAATCAGAGCCATAACACAACAACAATGATATTATACAAAGATTTCACTCGGAAACCTCGAGTCTAAAGAGTACACAGACTCTCCCTTTTATGCCTCTGATCAACTATTCTTAGCTGCATTTTCTCTAACTCTCTGTCTCTGAGCAACTGCTTCTCCTCTCCTGTATCTACCATTGAGTGGTTTTTAAGCCTCTCAGCCCTGTCCTTTCACCTTCCTTTTCGAGCTCTCTACCTCCCAGCCTTTGTCCCTTCATCTCCCTACTAAGAATTTAAACAATCATTGTAAAAACTCTTAAGGCACAATGCAGTTGTTTACAAATGCAAGGTTCTTTGGGTGTAGGTGAAAATCCCTGATATAATGCATATTTGGTTTGTATACAATATTATTGGAATACAAAGAAATACATAGAAATCCCAACAACAAAAAAGATTATCGGAACTCAAAATATATAAATCCACATCTATAAACCCTTTCAGGTATGGCTTTGTTGCATGTCACATATTGCATAGGCCCTGCTCCTTTGTATTGCTGCAATGCGATATTGCGATCAACGATCACATATCGCAATGTATCGAGCCCCTGGTAAGTCCTTCCTTTGGCCATGTTGCTATGCGAATAAATATATGTCGTTGGTCTTCCACCTTCAGATCGACAGTTGATGTCTTCTCGATCAAACAAAAATTGCTCGACAGTCCTTGGACGTTGATCTACACTTAGTGGATCTGATGGTCCACATCGATTTTGGGTAAACAACTTGCCTAAAACTTAACCAGCTTTATAGACCCGATTGGAATTATAAACTCCCAATATATTAAAGTTCGAGTTTGATTTATTTATTAAAGTCCGATTAATTTAGCACTCGATATCCGTTGGATGATGAGATCTCTCGATCCTGCGATTTGCGGGTATTCAACATACACATGTTTTAACTTCCCTTTGGTTCCATGTGATGTGATATTGGTAGTTGATCTAGACCGTTGATCTGCGCACTCAATCAATGGTTCATGTTATTTTGCTTGGAATCACTAGCGCATTTCTCTTAAGGCTATGGTCTATTAACATGTCCGCTAGCTTTCTCCAATGTGATTTTCCGCTCTTCTCCCTTTATAACTCCATCGGGTCTTTAACATTATCAAAGCCTTAGACTTAGAGGTTTTACTCAAGATCCATTTTGGGTCACGCCTTCCCATTGAAAAAAATTTGGACCATCAAAAGTTGGTTTTAGGCATTGATCAAGTGAGGATACCATTCCCTCACTTGTCCAATTTCTATCCATCGTGCCTTGCTTGGATTTGAACCCTTGAGCCCTACTCTCAGGAACTCAACATCCCCTTAACGCGTAGTTCTTACCTTCCTATCCAGAATTATGTCTTGCTATAACTCATTGAGATACTCAGGCAACAAATCCCCAATATAAGGAAACTGACTTTGCTCTTCAAGATCATCAATATATGAAGGTGCATATAATCTCAAGTTTTCTGCATTAACGACTGAATAGATATGCATATAAGCTAGAAAATCAAGGCGAAAAGCATTTTCACCAATTTTATCAAGTATCTGGAAAGGTCCATACCTTATTGGTTTTAGCTTCTTACCTTCACCTTGCATTTTGTCTTTGTTGATGTACAGGCAAACTTGATCACCAACTTTAAAACTATGCTCAACTCGATGCTTGTTATGTCTTTCCTTGTACTTGGCTTGACTTCTTTCCAGTTGTTCCTATACGGCCTGGTGAATTTCTTGGATTTGTTCAATGAACTTGGTTGCTTTGTCCACATCAATATGTCCATAAACTACTATGTCTTTACCAAAGACAAAATCTAAGGGAGACTTTGGCATAACACCAAACAAGTCTCAAAAGGAGATCTCTGAGTAGAAGAGTGTTTGGTATGGTTGTAAGCACACTACACATAACACAAATGCTCATCCCAAAGTTTGGGATGCTTGTTGCAATAGCTTCTAAGCAACTGGATCACTTTCATGTTAACCACTTCTATCTGACCATTTATTTGTGGATGAAATGTTGTGATCTTCTTCAACCTGGTGTCCATCAACTCCTATAAACTTGACCAAAACTCCCCAACAAATCGAGAATCTCAATCAGATACAATAGAAGTGGGTAACCCAAAATGAACCCATACATTCTGAAAGAATAACTTTGTTGTTTGTTCAACTGTAAACTACTTGTTACATGGTATTAAAATACACATTTTACTGAACCTATCCACAAAAACATACAAATAATCATGACCTTTCCTAGATTTGGGCAATCCCCCAACAAATTCCATGGAAACACTTTCCCAAGGATGAGAAGGAATTGGAAGTGGAGTGTACAAGCCTAATTTCCAATTATTGGGCTTGATTGTAGCACACATAGTACACCCTTTGATATATCTTGAGCATATTTTTCAATGTAACCTTCATGCATTACTGAGTTATGCTTAAGTATAGTAGATGCATTTATGATTGGTCTTGATAACATGTTTGCAACCTTATTGTATATGCCATTCTTATATCTAATGACAAGATGAAATTGTCATAGAAAACCCATCCACCTATAATGTCTTGATTGTTGCAATCTAGTTTGCGAGTGCAAATATTGAAGTGGTTGATGATCTATATGTATGATTGTTTCTTTACCCATTAGGTAATGTTTCCACATTTTCAAACTTTGTACTAATGCATAAAATTCTTTATCATATGTGGGATAATTAACTACTACAGAAGTAAATGTCTCAGAATGATAGCATATGGGTTTTCCGTGTTGCATCAACACTACTTCCATGGCATAGTCACTGGCATTTGTCTCAATCTCAAATGGATGTTGAAGATCTGGCAATGCTAGTATTGGTGTTGTACTAATTTTCTCTTTTAAGGTGTAGAAAGCTTTCTGATGTTTTTCTTCCCACTAAAACACCTGTTTCAATCCTGTTAAAGCATGTAATGGAGCTACAATCAATGAAAAGTTAGCAATAAAATTTCTCCAGTATTGTGCTGCCCCTAGGAAACTCCTAACCTCTTTAGAAAATTTGGGTTTAGGTCAGTTCACAATGCTTCAACCTTAGATGGATCTATCTTCAATTCACCACCCACTACAATATAACCCAAATAATTTAAAGATGTTTTGCCAAATTCACATTTTGACAATTTTACAGAGAGATTTTATCTTTTTAAAACATCTAAAGTCTGCTTCACATGTTTTACATGGTCCTCCCATGTCTTACTAAAAACAAAGATGTCATCTAAATAAAAAATTACAAAGTCATCAATAAATGGTCTAATTACATCATTCAAAACTCTCATAAATGTGGCAGGAGCATTAGTTAAGCCAAAAGGCATAACCAACGATTCATAAAGTCTTTGCTTTGTCTTGAAAGCAATCTTCCATGCATCCTATTCTGCAACTTTGACTTGATGATAACCACTTTTCAAGTCTAACTTAGAAAAGTAAACTAATTCTTTCAATTGATCTAATAAATCATCAATATGAGGAAGAGGATAATGATTCTTGATCGTTATTTTATTTAGTGCTATATAATCAATGCACATTCTCCATGAACCATCCTTCTTTCTCACTAGCATGATTGGAGATCCACATGGTGATGTGCTTGGTCATATAAACCCTTTATCGAGAAACTCCTGTACCTGTTTCTTTATTTCTTTATTCTCCAAAGCTGACAACCTTTAATACCCATGGTTGTAACTATTGTTTCATCGCTTGAATCTGATCCCAAGTCCTGCTGAATAGCAACATCATTCTTTTTCTTCTTACCATCGAATTTCTTAGGTTTCCATTCTGGATGAAAAAACCAATAGTGTGCCTCATCGTGTCCTTCTTTATTGCAATGAGTGCATGAAGGTTTATCCTTCTTTACAGTGTTTTCTTTCCTCTCATTCCATTTTAGTTTCTTCTTTTCCTTACTCTTGCTTGCAGAATATTTAGATGATCCCCCAACATCTAGGTTTACATTCTTACCTCTAGCTTCTATATGTGTGGCTTGAACTAATACATCATATAATCTAGTGGTATTAAACATGAGAATAGTATGCCTTAAATAGCTATGAAGACCACCTATATACTTCAATAAAGTCTCAGGTGAGTCTAATGATATATCTAGAGTTATAACTCTCTTTCTAAATTCCTGAGTATAACTCTCTACACTCTGACCCTTCAACTAATGAAGAGTTTGTTAAATCATCATTGCCTGCTACATGTAAGCTAAAGGATAGTATTTCTTTTTCATAGCATAAATAATTCACTCCAGGTAGAAATGATTTTACCATATTTTTGCAAATCAGCTTGTGTCTTGCCTTCCCACCATACTAGTGCGGTCCCTCCAAGTCAAAGGCTAGCCAACTGAATCTTCTTCCTTTCTGAATCAACATTCTCTACCCTGCAATAGACATCAATTTGTCTTATCCAATTATCTAGTTTTTCTGCATTGATTTCTCCATCATAAATTAGCAAATCAAACTTCACATCTAATTTGATTAAGGAATTTTTCTTCTTCTTCTTAGAAGAGCTACAAGATGATGAGGATGACGAAGGTGATGATGGAGGAGATGGTGGAGGAGGCATTTCCCCTTTCCCTTTGCCTTTTGGAGGGGAAACTAGAAAAGGTTCCTCTACTCCTTAGGTGTTGAAGTGATTTCACCTCGACCCTTCTTAAATTCCATATACATCTCTTCCACCATGGCTTGGAGTGTCTTAAAACTTTCTATAAATTCAGATTTTGATCCCAATGGAGTTTCTTTTTCCACTTTTGTCTGAGAATAAACTCTTCCAATCTCTGGATTAGCCTCAACAAGCTCTCCCTCTCCTAGTCTAAGCTTTAATCTAGTTAGCATTCAAAAACCAAAACAAGCTTGTCTAACCTTAACAAAACCAAATGCTCTCATACCACTTGATCTAAAAATCAGATCTCAAATCAATATTAAGGTATTATAGACTCATGTTCAGGAATGCCTATATTATTTAGTTCAACGGATCAAAATATTGTGAATAATATAGACAATGAACAGTTATAAACATAATATACACACACATCAACACAACAAATAATCAAGGAGTTCAATAGACTTCCTGGCTATGTCTCCTGGTCCAGCTTGCAGTGCCGACCTCTATATATGTCTTCAGGAATAGAGTTTATAGGTGTGAGCTCAATCAGAGCCATAACACAACAACAGTGATATTACACATGGATTTCACTTTAAAACCTCGAGTCTAAAGAGTACACAGACTCTCCCTCTTGGTGCCTTTGATTAACTATTCGTAGTTGTGTTTTCTCTAACTCTTTGTCTCTAAGAAACTCCTTCCCCTCTCTTGTTTCTGCCATTGAGTGGTTTTTAAGCCTCTCTTCCCTGTCCGTTCACCTTCCTTTTTGGGCTCTCTGCCTCGTGGCCTTTGTACCTTCATCTCCCTGCTGAGAATTTAAACAATCATTGTAATAATGCTTAAGGCATAGGGCAACTATTTACAAACGGAAGGTTCTTTGTGTATGGGTGAAAATCCTCAATAAAATGCATATTTTGTCTGTATATGATATTATCGGAATACAAAGAAATACATAGAAATCCCAACAACAAAACTGATTATCGAAACTCAAAATATATAAAGTTGCATCTATAAACCCTTTTGGGTCTAGCTTTATCGGATGTCGGATTTTGCATAGTCCCCACTCCTTTGTATTGTTGCGATGTTATATTGCGATTAGCGATCGCATATCACAATGTCTTGAGCCCCCAGTAAGTTCTTCCTTTGGCCATGTTGCGATGCGAATAAATCTTTGTCGTTGGTCTTCTGCCCTTAGATTGATGGCTGATGTCTTCCCGATCAAACAAAACTTTCTTGACAGTCATTCGTTGTTGATCTACACTAAGTGGATCTGATGGTCCATAGCGATTTCGGGTGAACAACTTGCCCGACACTTAACTAGCGTTATGGACCCGATGGGAATTATAAACTCCCAATCTATTAAAGTTAGGGTCTGATTTCTTAATTAAAGTCTCATTACTTTAGCACCCGATATCTGTTGGATGATGAGATATCTTGATCCTACAGTCTACAGGTATTCAATATACACATGTTTTAAATTCCCTTTGGTTCCATGTGATGCTATATTGGTAGTTGATCTGGACCGTTGATTTGTGTGCTCAATCAATAGTTCACATTGTTTCGCTTGGAATCGCTATCGAATTTCTCTTAAGGCTATGGTCCATTAACACTTCCACTAGCTTTCTCCGATGCGATTTTCCACTCTTCTCCCTTTATAACTCCACCGGGTCTTTAACATTATGGAAGCCTTAGACTTAGAGGTTTTACTCAAGATCCATTTTGGATCACTTGGATACCACTGGTTGGAAAAAAAATATCCATAGTTAGGTAAGGAAGGCCATTGCTAACTTTTGGTACTATTATAATATACCTTTCCACTGTGCCATAAGTCCTTATTGGCAAGCTATGATTGAGGCAGTTGTTGTTGCAAGTCCAGAGTTCAAAGCTCCTTCATTAGAGAGCATTAGGACAAATTTGATATTAGAAAGTGTTAAAGATGCCATGATTGTGCTATTTGAGTTTCGTTCATCATGGGTAGAAATAGGGTACACGATCATGAGTGATGGATGGATAGATCAGAGGAACAGAACTTTAGTCAATTTCATTGTATCTTGTCCAGTAGGTACAATGTTTCTCAAATTAGTGGATGCCTCAGACAAGGTTAAGACTGCACAACTTATTTGTGAAATGATGGAGGAAGTCGTTGAAGAAGTGGGAAAACAACATTTTGTACAAATTGTCACTGACAATGTAGCTAATTATATGGCTACTGGTAGACTTTTTGAGATTAGGCACCCCACTATTTTTTGGAGTTATTTTGTTGCCCATTATATAGATTAAATGCTTGAGGACATTGGTAAGATTCATTGGATACATGATTTTATGGAGAAGAAAAAATCCATAACCAAATATCTATACAACCACATTATTGTCCTAAACACCATGCGAAAATACACTGAAGGTAAAGAAATTGTTCAACCTGCAGTGACTAGATTTGCAACAAATTTCATATCTTTGCAATTTATGGTTGAGCAAAAGATAAATCTGAAGAGGATGTCCTTGGGACCTAAGTGGATGGCATCTAAACATTCAAAGACCCTTGAAGGCATTGAATTTTTTGCACCTATGTTTAATGATGGTTTCAAGAAAGATCCAGAATATATTATTGTTGTGATGGAGTACCTTGTTAGAGTTCTTAGGTACTCCAAATCTTTTAAATTTTTCATGTTTTAAATTTCATTTCAATCTTCTTTTTATTTTCAATGTTTCATATTAATTTAAATTTGAAATCTTGAACTTTCAATATTGTTGATGGTGACAAACTCGCTCTGGGTTACATTTATGAGGCAATGGATATTGCAAAGGAGGCCATCAAAAGAAGATATGGGGATGAGGAGGCAAAGTATATGCCTCTTTGGGACATTATTGATGCACATTGGGATAGGAAATTGCATTCCCCCTAACATGCTGCTAGGTACTTCTTAAACCCATAGTATTTTTATGATAAGAGAAAATTTAATGAGGATGGGGAAGTTCACAGAGGACTTATGACACGCATGGAAAGGTGCTTCCCTGATCTAGAATTTCTAAGTCGTGTATTTTCCCAACTATAGTATTATAGAGCACCACCTAAATTATTTTCCTATACCAGTGTTATACAAGAAAGGTCTAAGGTTTTTCCAGGTACCCTTTGAGGCTTGAAGGCTTTATTAGTTCATTAAATTTGTTTAAACTTTATTTTGTATGTTAAATGTTTTATTAAATTTTGTTGTCTTTTTAAGTTTTTACTATTTAGTATTGTTTACGTCTACTCACGAACCGTTTCCACTTGTTAGGTCTTTGATGGCAAAATTTTTGTAGTGATACGCCAAATTTGAAGAGATTTGCCATTTGAATCTTAAACTAAGCATGCAATGCTTTAGGTTGTGAGTGCAACTGGAGCATGTTTGTAAATTTTTGGTATGTTCTATGCTAGAGAAATTTATTTAATTTATTTTCCATATTAGCAATCACATCAGCATAAAGTAAACTATAGATAGAACATAAATATAAATCGTAGAGGACAAGCCAAGACAAGAAGACAGAAGATGTGGCACGAGCCATGGACAAACCCCACAATGTGTGGGGAAACCCTTTGATCTAATCTTCTTTTATCTTCAAAGTTAGCAGAGAAAGAGAGAGAGAGATAGTACATTTACAACAAAAGTCAACACTTTGACTTGTCTAGATCCGAGCATAGATTATCTCCTATAACGATGAGATCAGTTGGAGACATTATGCTTCAACTGATACCAATCATCGTGCTACATCTGGTTCTCTAGTTGCACTACTGCATACTGCACCATGTTGCACTAATCATGATTATCATCATGTTGCCCATGTCCATGATCTTATCCATCATCATGCTACTGCCCTTGCTAATGTGCATCACCATTATGCTACTGCCTCTACTCCATGTATCACTGCACTGCCCATGCACATGATCTCATAGTGTTGCCCATAATGCTATTGCCTTTGCCTTCTCATTGCTTCATCATGCTACAACAATTTGCTTTTGTTGATATCAGCCTTAGCAGCTTGCTATGGCTTGTAGCCTAGCAAAGCAGCTAGGGTATAGATCCTATTTGGCATACTTCTTAACCTATCCTTCTCTCTATGTTAATAGGTCTCCATGTGTTAACAGTTTTCCATTACAATGTTTACAGGTCTCTATTACAGTGTATAGAGTTTCTCCATGAACCAGTGTATCATGTTGTTACCATGACAACATATGAACCTGTACAGTGTAGCTCTCTCCTGGATCTGCGTATATATCTTCAGCACTATATCATCATGTACAGTGTAGCTGTCTTCGGATCAGCGCATATATATCTTCATCAGGTACAACGTAGATGTCTCCTAGATCTACATATATATCTTCGTCACTGTACAGCGTAGATGGCATCACGTTGACTGTGTGTACAAGTCTCCTTTTGCAACGTATTAACTTAGGTTTATGTACAGCGTATAGGGTTTCACCATAGTATATCAGGTTTCCTTGAACAACATTTCACCATGAGCAGCATATCAAATATTACCATGACTGCATATGAACTGTGTGTTATCATCAACGACATATCAGATATTTCCAGGACTGCGTATAGAGTATAAGGCATTGTTGTGCGTGTAATCCATGTATAGTGTGTAATATATATTTCCATGTTGTGTTGTATGCA
>APFE030503711.1:0-24777 GCA_000404065.3 Pinus taeda
GACACCATATTTCCTCATCGAGAATTAAGGTGGATCCAACTAAAATACAAGTCATTGTGAATTTAATGCCACCTACAACTCAAAAGGAGGTAAAAAATTTCTTGGGGTATGCAAGCTACTATAGGTGATTTATAGAAAACTTCAGCAAAATAGCACAACCTCTATTCAAGTTACTTCAAAAGGATGCGAAATTCTAATGGACAAATAATTGTCCAAATGCATTCTAAATATTGAAAGTAAAACTATCAATTGCCCCCATTCTTCGAGGACCAAATTGGTTTTTTCCATTTCATATTTCAACTGATGTGTCTGATACTGCCATAGGTGCATCACTTGGATATAAAGAAAACCTATTCAATTATGCTATATACTTCATAAGCAAAAACTTAATACCAGCAGAATTGAACTACATAGTCATAGAGAAAGAAATGTTAGATGTAGTACTTGCAGTAAACAAATTCAGGCATTACATAATAGGATACCAAGTATTTATTCACACAAACCATTCAGCAATCAAATACTTAATGAAAAAATCAATCATAAATGGAAGAATAACAAGATGGTTACTGTTAATGCAAGAATTTAACATTATAATTCAAGATCGATTGGGGAAAGACAATCAAGTAGTTGATTTCCTTTCAAGGTTGAATACGCCTGGTGATCCAAATCCTGTTGCAGATAATTTTCCAGATGAGCATTTGTTTTCAATAACTATAAAAGCACTATGGTTTGCAGATATAGCAAACTATTTATCCTCTGGGAAATTACGAATTCAATTCACAAAGAAACAAAAATGAAAGATCATTAGAGAAAGCTCTAGATATAGTTGGGTGAATGGTGACCTGTTTTATACTAGCTATGATTTAATAATAATAAAATGTGCTAGAGAAAATGAAATACTAGAAATTTTGAAAGCATGTCATGATAAACCATGTGGTGGTCATTTGGCAGAGAAGGGAACAACCTACAAGGTGCTGCAATTGGGCTACTACTGGCCAATAATCTTCAAAGACTCCAAAGCCTATGTCAAGAGGTGTGACGGTTGACAAAGAATTGGGAGACCAATAGTATCGGATGAGATTCCAACTAAACTAAAAGTGCTCATAGAACCGTTTGAGAAATGGGTTCTGGATTTTGTGGGACCAATAAATCCACCATCAAATGGAAAGAAGTACATCTTGGTATGTACAGATTATGTAACTAAGTGGGTGGAAGCAATGCGGTAGCAAGGGCAACAGAGAATATAGTAGTCACATTCCTCTTTGAGGAATTTTTTGTTACATTTGTTGTACCCAGATAGATTGTGACTGACCAAGGCGCATAGTTCACTTCAAAACTTGTTCAGGATCTTACAGAAAAGTACAAGATCAAACAGAGGAAATCAACACCGTACGATCCTCAAGCAAATGAACAAGTGGAAGTGACAAATAAAGTCCTAGAAAACATAATGAAAAGATAGTACAGATGAATAGGAAGGACTAATCAGAAAATTTAAGAAATGCACTATGGGCGTACAGAATAACATGGAAAAACACAATTGGGTTTAGTTCATACCAGTTAGTGTATGGAAAGGAAGTCTTACCGTCCATAGAATTTCAGATACACACATTTAAGTTGGCAACAAAATTAGGACTAGAACTATCTGAAGCACAACAACAGTGGATAATGGAATTGAACCAACTAGATGAACAAAGACAGCAAGTAGTAGAACACACAAAACTGGTGTAGTTGCAAAGAATGAAATGGCATGACAGATTCATCAAGAACAATACATTCAAAAAGGGAGACTGGGCATTACTGTTTGACTCCAAATTCAAATATTTCAAGGCAAAGTTCACAACTCATTGGCTAGGGCCATATGAGATCAAGGAAATCTTCGACAATGGAGTTCTTCAGATAAAAACAATTGATCGAGAGTCTACATCATTTTTAGTAAACGGATATAGGCTTAAAGTTTACAATAAGCCTATCAATAGAGAAGATTTTGTGAAACAACTGACACAAGAGACAGATTTGGAAGTAATGGAATGGCATAGACATATGCCTTCCAGTACCCCAGATGACGAAGAATAAATAAAAATAAAATAAAATAAAATAATAAAAATTTTGGTAGTGAAAACTAGGCAACTAGCACCAAGAAAATAGGAATTCATTAAGGAAAACAAACTCGTTTTGGCCTGTATGAATTCACAATTTCTGGTCTACACACAACAGTTTTATTTTGCAGAAGAGACTCCAAAGAAACAAGACTTGAGGAAAAGTCTACAAATAAGCAACGGGAAAGTTGCAAAAGAAACTTAGTTGAGCAGTTGGACGTTTGAGCAGCTGAATTGATGACGAAACTTGTATTGTATGGCAGTAGGGACCTGAAACATTTTTGAAACCATTAAACAAAAGGGACCTGAAATGTTAGAAAAAAAATGTATATACTGCATAAAAATGTACATGACAGTAGTGACCTGAGTTATTATGAATCAATTGCAGACGGGACCTGAACGACATCAACAATCAATGGACCTGAATCAATGAAGGATGCAAGAACAAGAATCAGAAATAAAGTTTATTCAATCCATCTTAGACATTTCATCAAAAGATATTTGACCAGAAGACATCATAGGCTTTATCAAAAATTATCAGGGAGCACAAGCACTGTAAGTACAAAGTTCTGCTCTTGAAAATTCAATTTTGTTTTAGAAATTTTTAGTAACATGTTAAAATTAAAGTTAGTACCTGAAAACATAATTTTACTTACATCTTCATTTCACTACCCTCATCCTATTATTTTTCATTTCACTACCCTCATCCTATAATTTTTAATTATGGTATATATTCATAATTCCATACTCCATTCCATATCCATTTCATTTCCTAACCATAAGTTTTTTTTGAAAAGCAAAAAGGATTAGAATAGAGGGTTCAACAATTGAAACCCTAGAACCTGCACAACCAATACCAACATTAGTATCATGGAATTAATTTTAAAACATGACCTAAATGTGGTCATTTTTAAAATTAAAAAGAGTTATATTGAAATACAAACATATGGAAACACGCGCATTATAACAAATACAAAGTGGAAATGATTTATTGTAATACGTTATAATGGCGCATAAGAAATGATACTATTGAAGTGACAAGGGTAATTATAAAAAAACATACAATGCAAATACATATTAGTATGATAATCAAACAATGCATGTTATGAATGCTTCGAAGGAATAATCCGTAGGTAATGGAGGAAGTGGATATAAGGAAAAGGACAATGACAATTTAATAGGGATAAGACCATACAACGTGCAATCAAAACCATTCAAATGGAAATCATAACATAATGCATAACAAATATGAGCCAAAAATAATGAAACATAGGGTTTGCAAATAATACGATGGTATAAGTGGCATATCAGTCAAGGTCAAACAATGAATGCTGCGATAGTACTAAGGAATTGTATGCGGGACAGTCACGATGGAATGAGGGACAACCACGATGGAAGACATTAGAGTAGGTAAATGATCAGATGCGGTTTTAAATACAAACAACAGAGGTTTCAAACAACACCATGAGCTTGCAAACAGTCTGCCATTGTATACACAACTATTGTGAATATCATTCCCTCTCCACCATCAAAGCCATTCTGAAGGCTTAGGGAGAGAAACGGGATATTGCGAAAGTGTTTCAGCATATGGTTGTGAGCTTGAGATGTGTGTTTGAGTGAAGAAACATGAGAAGAGAGGAAAATAAACCAATAAGGCAACGACAAAAGATATATCGGTTGGGGATTGGAGTGATAAGGAGGAAATCCAGTGAGGATCAAGAGATAAGCCGAGAAGACTAACAAGGAAAGTGGAGTTAGTTCAAAGAAATATTGTGTGAAATAAGGTAAGATCAAAACTTGATTTCCCTCATTGAATGCAATAGATGGTTATGAGGAAATCACAGGATTATTTCATTAAAATAGAGTTTAAACTTTGAGATAGGGAAGCGCTCCAACTTCTGTTGATTTTTGTCTCTGCCAAAAATCAAAGAATAGATGTTTTGAACCAAGATTTAACAAGTGGCAACCATAATAAAATGCAGGTCGGTTGAGTCAAGATCAAAGGAAATCAATATAAGTCATTATAACCAGGTAACTGCCGAACTGAATGTTTGAATGTAGAACTAAATGTTTTCATTAAGACTTGAGTAATGAAATGAAGTGTTTAGTGTAGTTATGAATACATAAACAAAAACTTTTGCCAAGAACAATGAAAACAGAGTGTTAAAGTGTAGTTTTGAAAACACATGCCGTCGCCAAGTTAAAACAGAGAGTTTGATTGTAATTTTGATTGCATAAACACGGATTGGATAATGAAACAGAATGATGAGTTAAGGTCTGGTTGCATGAATGTGTGTCCACACCAAATTGGTCAATAAAACAGAGTATTGAACCTGCAAAGGAATGCATAAAAATGGTCCGTTGAATACACAGTGAGTTCAAAAACCATGGTTTTATTGTGTAAACAATGAGTTAAAAAGGAAAAGAAACCAAGGCTTGAATACATAGACAACGGATTTAAATGCATAAATAGTAAATTTGATTGCATAAACAGTAAGATTAATTTCATACACAGTGGCATTAATATGACAAATAGCAAACAAAGAAAAGAACTCCAATTTGTTTATGAACGAGATCTGAATAATGGTGTTGACATATGATTTGTTTGACATAAGAATGAGTTGAGAGAAGTCACAATGAAATTCGAAAAGAAAAATCATGATATGATTTTGTTTATAAAAAAAAACAAAGATCGATTTCCAAGTCTTCATTTATAAACAATGATATGCATGAAGGAATACTTTGTTTCTATGGATAGAACAGGGATGTGATAGAAAGGGACATAGCCGAGAATGGATTTTGCATCAGAAAAGGCAATTTGGTTTTGTTTTTTAGTCATAGAGGTTAATAAAAAAACAATGATTCATTGATTCCAGAAAAACATAGACAAAAAGAAGCTTGGTTTTATCATTCTAAAGAATAACAAGAAAGAGGTAAGCCTTCTACAAACTCAATCAAAAAGGATTTGTATGTAGAAATGAATATTATTTTTATTGTTCAAAATTAAATTAATGATAGTAGAAGGGTATGTCCACTAGTTTTCAGAAAACATGGCCACCAGGATAGAGCCAAAATTTCAAGTAGAATAATGGAGGAAGGAAACAATAGAAAAGTTGTATCAGGCAATACTTATAGGGTTTTTACAAAGATTCAATGGTTACAGTGAGGGGGTAACCAAAGAATTTGTGAATAACTATACTCAGGAGCAAACAAGGATAGGGAATCTAATCATTCCAGTAACTCAAGAATACATTTCCCAAGCACTAGACCTTCCACTAACATGGAAAAATTATCACAAGGGTCCACATTTCAAGGAGAAAGCATGGACTTTCTTCTTGGAGAAAAATAGGAAGGGAACCTTTGACAGAGCCAAAGGTATACCTAGGGAGTGGTTCAATGAGCCATGGGGAGAACTAGTCTTGATTATTTAGAAATTCTTCACTTGTGATAGGGGACAGAGTGTGGCACACTTGTATCATGTTAGGCTCATCCAACACATGAAGGGGGAAGTCAAAATAAACCTGGCATACTTCTTGTTCCAAAGTCTCATTAAGATGATAGAATCAGCAAGAAATGAGAATAAACCAAGGGAGGCACAATTCTATCATCAAGGGCTCATAAAAATACTTGTATAATATCAAGTCAAAACACAGGGCATAACTTGGAGAGAGTTTTTAAATCAAAACCAGTATCAGGAACAGATCATTGAGGAACGGAAAACGGGAAAGCAGGAAACTGGGGGCATTATGACTTCACCATTTTATCCCAAAACCAGGTCCAAGAAATAAACAAACATTGTCATGGTTGAAAAAGAAACATCCATCATATCTGCTCCTAGGAAGCCTAGGACGAAGAGCCCAGTAGAAACAAGTAGCATGGACCAAGAAGTACAAATTGTAGAAACATGTTATATAGAGAAGTAGGTAGAGGATATCATTGAGAGAATAGAGAAAGAAACTATAGAGAAAGACTCTTATTTTGATGATGTGGCAGCAACATCATTTGCAAAAGACACACAGGAACTCGAAAAAGAGTTACACTAGAGCAAAATTAAAGAATTAATAGACCACCTAGAAATAAATAAGATTTTGGAAAAACACTTGAAAAAGGAAAACAAGGCAAGTAAGAAGAGTAATGCAAAGCTAGTTAAGGAGAATGAAACATTAACTAAATAAATAGGCAAACTAAAGAGAAATAATGACATACTTTGCAAATAGGCATTCAAGTGGCATAAGGAAAAGAACATGTGGAAAAACAAATATGAAAAACAGAAGGTCAAGGCTATTTTGTATAAAGAAGAACACAGCATGGGGATAGATTATCTGTTAGAGGCAGCACAGCAGGAGGCATCAAGGTCAAGAATAGGATACACAGTAGGGGTAAGGAGGTCCAAGAGGAAGAAACAAGCATGAGGACATGCTTGAAGATCAGCAAGGGGGAGATGTTAGCCCTCATTTTTGGTCCATTTTTTCTTAAGGAAACTTACTTCTCTTATATTATCCATCCATTTTCCATCACATCCACCTCATTTTGATATATTTTATGCACATTCAGGTATTTAATTTTAATTTTGCAATTTCTAGAAGTTTTTATGAAAATTAAATTTCAAGTGAAATTTTTGAACAGAATAAGGAATTCCTGTAATAGCTATATGGATGTCATACTTGCAGGACACCCGGGCTCGAGCTAGATACATGAATGGAAAGCTTTAGAACTAGGACTTAACTAGCTCTAATTGTTTTGGTCAAAACAAGCTAAATCAGGCTCGTCAAAGCTTGTCAAAAATGACCAGTCATCCAGAAAATCCCTAGGAAATAGGGCAGTTTTGTGATTTCATGGGATTGTCCATATTTTTAATGATAGATTGGATGGATTTGCTTGGATAGATGGATATGAGTAGATAGAGTTTTTAGATAGACTTTATATCAGTCTGTTTCATGATCTTCTATTTAAAGCCAAAACTTTGAAGGCTTATGTGTGTAGTTTTAGCATAATTTTATGCTGAGACATTTGAATATTTGAAGTTAATTTCAAGAACTTTTTCTACTCCCATTTTGCTGTTTATTGGTGTGGATGAGTGACTGAATTTTCAATAGTTGATAGCATCCAGAAGTGTGCAAGGCAAGGGTGGAGGGCCCCCACTCCAAGCTAAGTACACTTCATTGTTAAACTATCTTAATTTTCATGTACTAGTTGCTTAAGAATTATTCACTTGTTTTGTTTCAGATTTGCTTACTTGAATTGATGAGTAATGATTTATATTGTTGATTCATCTTAGTTTTTTTATCACTTTTATGAGAAGGGACAACAAAGGGTTCAATTTAAATCCTCCTTCTGTTGAATTAATGGATCAAAACTAGAATTCATCTCTAGTGTGTTTAAGCAGTTTTTATGCAATTTCAGTTTTCTAACAATAGCATAATGATGAGTGAATTGTGATGAGGAATACCAAAGATCTCTTATGTTAGGAGTCTCCTTCATTTTTTATTCATGCATCTTGAGCTGGTGTTAATTAATGATTTTTTATTTTTGTTCATTAAGCAATATTGTAGAGGAAGGACACAAATGGTTCTCTTAAGTTAAGAGCCACTTCATCTTACATACATTGCAGAAGTGAATTAGAAATTGTCTAAATAGATTTATATTTGTAATATGCACTTCCTTAAATCCTTATATTTTATGTTCTAAGCTTCGCTACATCTGATATCCATACATTGTGGACATGCCTCCAAGTTTTACAAACCTGGATTGATAATGAATACTTGTGTTAATTTGTATTAATAAATTAGCTCAACATAGGGCTTGAGAAGTGTTGGCTTTGAATTGGAAACCCATCCCAAAGCAGGCTTCCAACATCAAGGCAATGGTTGTATGCTTCCCTGTTCCATCTATTTTTAACACAATGCATGTTTACTTTCCATAAGCGTGTAAATGACTACTTTCTTAGTATGATGCTCCTTGATCTGTCATATGGTTTACATTAGAATGCATATGTTATGTTTTTCCTTTGTTTTCTTTGTTTGATCTCTCTTGCAATTATTCGTTTGCAATAGAATAGCAAGGATTGAGCTTGGAAGTGAGGAGATTGAGATCGACATCAAAAAGCTACCACATATGAGTGAGGTAGGCCATATTTCCTCTCTCATGTCATTATGGCTTAAACTAGGAGAGTTTTGCATGTATTTGTTTCAGTTGTTACTAGATCTGCTCATTGGACTAAAGGGATCGCTTCTATCAATATAAGGGTTTGCCTAGATAAAACATTGGTGAATCCATTGGAGAGGCATATATCCCTTTCAACCCTCCTTTAGCATTTGGAATTTTTTATTAGTTTGGCCACCTTTCAATGATCCTTGGTTTTGATTACGTTTGAGTTTGTACTCTGAGTAGTCAGTCATTTAGGATATCAGGTCTAGGGTTTTTCTCAAGATCTACTTCATTTTCCTAAAATTTCCTCGCTCATGGTGTTTTTATCAGTTACAGTCGTGCTGACAATGCTAAATTTTCCAAGTACAATTGCGTTGGAAACCTTGTCTTCCACTGTCTGCCCACGCTGGTCCATTTTCTCATCCAGCATAGATTTTGTTGAGTAAAGTAGTGTAACCAGCACCAATTTTTCTATGTAAAGTAGCGCTGATGACCCTATCAACGCGAATTTTGCTATGTAGAGTAATGTTGATCCTTAAAATTGAGAATATTTAGGGTTTCTACTAAAAATCACAGTGTGTCTAGATCTCTTGTTGAATGTTAGTTTTTTTTTTGCTAATTTTAATTCAGATTTATAAGCAAATTCTTGTCCATTGCTTCATGTGCATAAGTTTTCTTATGGTGTTTGTGAATGTAAACAGGTAAATTTAACAAGTTTTATGTTAAGTTCATGAGAAAAATAACATGAAACACAAGTGTTGAACAACAACAATCAAAATGTACAACAAACCATTCAAAATAACACTTAACACAATGTTTTGATGAAGGATTTCACCCCTCTTGGTCTACATCTCCTTGGTCCAACTTCCATATCTTTGGCCTATGTATTAGCTCAATAATGGTAAAACAATGTTGTTTACAAAACTCTACTACTCCTAAAACTTGCTTCAATGTGTTTAGAATGCTCAAATCAGCTAGGAACACCTTTTCCTAATCTCAATTTGGTCGAATTTTGCTCCAGTTATGACCAAAACTACTTTCTCCTAGAAAACCTCCTCTAAAATTGGAGGAACTCCAGTTAACTCCACTAAACTTGGAGTTTCCACCGAATTTGGAGGGGTCTGCTAAACATTCTTCTGAACTAACTGTGGGTTAATTAATGCTAAGTGTGATTAACTAGGAGATAAGTCAGATTGGCACTTAATCCACATTTTAATGCAAAACGTTAGTTTAACCTGGTGGTCTTCATGGAATAGGTCACATGTCATGGTTTAGTGGTTAGGCTGGAAGTTATGGTTTCTTGGCACGTTGGTCTGGTGATTTTTCGAAGAACTGTTAGTGGGTGGCTTGTGCAGTGTTCACATGGGAGGGTTGTCATGCGAGCTGGCCCTCCTAACCTCCAACAGTTAATACAATACACAACAAATATACGCGGAGAGCATGGTATGTTAAGTCATAGGGCTGTGTTGTAGTGGAAATGTGTTGTGGTTTTTCGGTGTAGGTCATGGGTTCGACTCTGCCGACCTACCATAAATTTTACTGTACACCGATTAACTAGCCCGACTGTTGGGGAGGGACACATGGCGGCCTCCGAGCTTTCCACTTGTCCCCTCCTCATTGGTCCATCATTAACCAATGAAAACTTGCCAACGCACCAAACCATAAACCAACCACAGGATGCCACTTGTCATAATCTGAATGGAGGTTGACCATCCATTGACCTTGCCCAGTCGTCTTCCACGTTAGCAATACGGACTGCTAACTGTGCAGTGGCTGTACTTTTTTTTTCAAAAATTCCACTATTTGGCAAAGCAGACAGAACATGATATCTTCCTCATGCAAACTCAGTTTTCAGTGAAATGAGTTGCATTGGGATAATTTCACCGAGACAGACGCAGTTGTTCAGGTTTTGAGCCATTATGAGAACTTTTATTTTTGAGCTAAATACTTGTTAGGATATTTTGACACATAGGAAATAGTTAAGTATAACTTGGTCTAGTGCAGAGTTAGATAAATTGTGTTTCTTTCCTATGTACTTTCGTAACTTACAATCTGACGGTCATGATATGTTCTAGACATGAAGTGATCCGACGATTCATTCTCTCCTCATTATTACCGACACTTGATCTGTGGCTTAGCACCTGATTGGTCCATGATATCTATTTAAAGAGCATGGAGGGTCATTTGTAAGGTGATCGTTCATGAGAGAAGCTTACGTAAATTTTCTTTGTTTTATTAATAAATTGTCTGAAGTGGCCACATTGGCTCAGGTCGTGGACTATTTCCCTCTTTGATTATTTTAACCACGTCAACAATACTGGTGTACTGATCTATGATCTCTTTGTGAGAGGTGTCCTTTGGTGTTCTATCTGAGGAACTTACTGTAGTGTCAGAAGATTGTCCTACCATGACATCCTTTTGCCCAATAATTCTCTCTTTTTCATATATATTTACCACTTAATAAATCCATATCTACCAGGTTTTGATGAAGGTATGCATTAGTATGTTTCCTTGTTCATATTCAGCTGTATACCCTATTGTTTTATTTAAAGTTGTAATTAGCTACAAAATGAGTCTGTTTCCATAGCTAGTCCAGGATTTCGTAGCTGTCTTCATTGTTCGTGAGGTTCCAGAGTTTGAGGTCAGAAACAAAGGGTGTGAATGGATAGAGGATGACTTCCTCATGGATACCTTCCTATCCACTCGAAATTGTTTGCTAAAAGAGGCACAGGAGATCGCGGTCAAACTTTGATTCAACTGCTAGATTAATGTAGAACAGAACTCAAGATCAATTGAAACCTTATCGTCTTGCTTTCGAAATAGAAAAATGACGGTTTCACGATATAAGTTTATATAGGATTAAGAGATATTAGGATTAGGATCTTCATACATTTATGCAAAGAGACGCTATAAAGCTAATGGCTGCACTGTTATTTGGGGTGCGCATCGAATGATTTGTTTTCTGAATAATTTGTGAATTTTGTGTGAATGAATTTGGTTTTTTTGTGCAAGTGTTGTATTGGTTTGAAGCTCTAAATTGCTATGTGGAGGGCCCCTACAAATAATGGCATGTTTTAATCAAATACAATCTGATTTCCTTTAATTATTTAATTGCTCTGTTTTGTGTGATAATGTCGTATAATGATCTCAAATTGTTATCTGCATAAGAAACTTAATTTGCTTTATACCTAGATTAGACTGTTATTTACTTTGCTTTATACCTGGTACTGCACAGTTATTTCCTTTTCTTATTATCCATCATAATTGAAGTGTGTTCAATTCATAGATGTTGCTTGCATTACTTTGTTTGAGCAGAAATTGAACAAGCGAGAAGACCTCTCCTAAAACAATTGAGTTCAACAATATTCCTTCATAGCTGCTAGAGTAAGGTTTCATTTTGCACTTAGAAAATTAGGAGCTACAGAAAATAGATTTAAGATCAAATCCCAACAATCTAACATAAGTAAAATCATCCTCACATCATCCACAAACGGATTGGATATAGATTGATTCCTAGGAAACTTAATCAAAATCCCTAAGAATTACAACACTAATGCAATTGGAAAACATTGCACCATCTTATGTTCAGACTTTGAGAAATACATAACGACCTAGTAAACAACTTATAAGAACATATTGTGCACCTATACTTCATCATTCTACGCACCCTGGTTGACAATTTATGATTGCCAATTCAAGGACATTGAATTTACCAAACATTTTGGTGCCATTTCCAGGGAAGTATAATTAGAAGTAAACAAAAAAAAGGACAAACAAAACCATCATTAATTTAAAACATGACTTTCCTAGGGATAGAGACTCTAGGGGTAGATTTGTAGGACGATGAAGAAGTTTAATTCCCACAAATCCACTCATTCCACCACGATTTCGAGATTCCACACCACCTACTCAAACCCAAATTCCATTTAGAGGTCAACAAAGACTTCCTGAAGTCTCAAGATCAGAAATCCAATCCAAAACTTCATCTACTTCTTCTACTGAAGCTGTAATTGAAGAAAATCCTACATCCCCAACCACGGGAGTAATCTTTTTGTCCCCCACTCGTGAGCAAATCGTGGGAGAAGAATTAGAAATTCCTAGTGAAGAGGAGGAATTGGAAACTTATTCTGAAAAACCATTGATAGAGGAACCAAAAATATTAGAAGAACACTATCTTAGCTCCAAAGAATCTATCATGGCTGAAGAAGGAGGAGAAGTACACAATGTCCATGGTGAAGAGGATAGGATTGGAGGCATAGGAAGAGGAAGAGGTAGAGGTAGAGGAGGGGGTAGAGGCAGAGGAAATCAAGATCCTTCGAGATTCCCTATTCTTGATGAAGATACAACCCTAACAATGAAAAATATATCACCCTCGATTCTTCCTAATTTCCATGGGAAGAGAAACGAAGATCCGGAGACATTTCTCTTCGAAATTGAAGTATTATGCAGACCATATGACTATCTGCATGATGCTCAAAAGTTGAAATTTTTCCCTACCACATTAGAAGGCTCAGCATGAAAATGGTTCATGAGTCTAGGAGTGCATTCCATAACAAGATGGGCACAGATGAAGGAGGCTTTCTTGGGCAAGTATAGAGATTATTGTATGCCTAGTGACCTTAAAGATGAAGTCTTCAAAATGATACAGAAAGAAGATGAGAATCTTGAAGACTTGGTAGAAAGATTTTTTTATAATGTTAAAAGACCAAAAATGGATAATTTGGATGAAGAAACCTTAAAAGCTCTTTTACTCAGAGTCGTTAAATATGAATGGATCGATTTACTTAACCTAACAGGAAAAGGAGATATTTCCCAACTACGATTTGTAGATATTTGTGATTTATGTGTACATATCTCAAGGGGCAAAGCAAGAGTTGGAAAGAGTCCTAGAGACCCTCTCTTAGCAAGAATAAACAAGTCTACAGATGGGACAGTTAGTAGGGCAGAAATAGGAAATCTCCTTGACACCTTTAAAACAGACATTTTAGGGAGCTTAATTGAACAAATAGACACCCTTAAAATAAAAAACAAGAAAAATTCCGAAAATGTTGCATTATCTATCTTCTGTCCCAAATTTCGAGAGAAACATGCTCTACGAGAGTGTCCCTTAGACTCAAAAGCCATAGAAAACTATGTCATATGTGAAGATAATCATGATACAAAGGAATGGACATCCTTACCAAGTCTTAAGGACGTATTCAATGATGAAGGAATCTCAGAACCAGTAGACCCTCTCTATTTTATAGCTAAAAGACCATGGAAAAACCCCCAACCAAATCAACCACAAGGATTTAGACCACAACAATTTTCCCAATCTTCACAAAGTAATTGGAATTCATCCTGGCAACCTTGGGCTCTGCCACAATCACAACCTTGGAATCAAGGATGGAAAAATCCTTATGGAGACTATGATCAATATCAACAATACTCACCATCCTACATTCCACCACAATTATTAACCTCGTCCAATCAAATTACTCAAACCAATCAACTACCACAAGTCCCAGTACAGAGTCAGAACCTGCAACTTTCCCTACCATTTCAACAAAAATCAAATCAACTACCCACTCAACCACTTCCAAATCCTAATAATAAAGTACCAGAACAGCTGGTATACAATATGGAGGGTCAGAATCCTCAAACTTATGTAATAACCCCACTAGACCTAAACAATGTCCAATTAAGGTCTGGAAGGGTATTACCAAAAAAACCTCTTGTTGTCATTCAAAAAACAAAATCGGATCTTCAAAAAACATAAGAATCAATCAAAATAAGGGGAGACCTCTCTCCCTCAAAAAGAAACTAGACAAACAGAAGAAATTCCAACAAATTCTCCCATCATAGAACAACCTTCAATATTAGTTAAACCAACCTTCCCAGAAAGGTTGAAAATCGATGAAGGAGTAGAGAAATAAATCATCTTACCTTATTACAATATGATGGATGAATTGAGAAATGTTTGTATTAAGATTATTTTATTGCTAGCCATAAAAGAAATACCAATTTTTGCAAAAACAATTAAGGAATTAAGTACACAATGATGAGGGAGAAGAAGAAAAGATATAAAAAGAATTTAGTTAGTCAGAAAAATTGCATACATTATGATGGGGAAGACGACAATCCAAAAATATTTAGAACCAGGAAGCCCCATTGTAAAAATTCACGTCAATGGAACTGAAATATCAAACACACTGATTGACCTAGGGGCAGCTATAAACATAATGAGAAAACAAGTTATGGACACACTTAGGCTTCCTAACCTACAATACACACCAACTTTGTTGCAATTAGCAGATATATTTGTTATTAAACTAGATGGTGTGTTAGAGGATGTTTGTGTATCCTTAGATTCTTGGGAATATCCTGTTGATTTCATGGTCTTAACACCCAAGAACAATCTAGGAGGACATCCCTTAATTCTAGAAAGACCTTGGTTGGCTACAACAGATGATTTCATCGGCTGTAGGTCAAGTGATATGTTTATCTCAGATGGAAATTCTACAAAGAAATTTACATTATACCCCCTGCAAGAACAACAATAGATACAAAAATTGAATAATGGGTGGAAGATGGAGAAGACATACAACCTATTTTTGTCACTTAACAAGTAGAAGAGGAAGACAAACTTTTAAATCTACTAGAAAATAATGAATATTCCTCACATTATGAGTGCAATCGAAATGAATATTTCTCCTCCAAACAAGTACCATTGTTGTCCATGGAAAAATTTGGGAATTTCTCAATAGAAATCTTTCCAGGAAAAACCTTAAATGTCAATGAAAACTTGGAAGACATTCAAAAGAAACAATTGATAGAAATTTTACGGAAACATTCTTCTGCTTTTGCATGGGAATATACTGACATGAGAGGGATTGATCCTAAAACTTGCATACATCATATCTACATTGAAAAAAAACCAAGACTTGTTAGACAACCTCGACGAAGAATGAACCCAAATCTAAAATAAATTGTTAAGGAAGAATTGGATAAATTATTAAATGTAAATTTCATTTATCCAATATCTGACAGTCAGTGGGTTTCACCCCTAGTAATTGTTCCTAAAAATAATGGAAAATAGAAAGTATGCATCGATTACAGGGAATTGAATAAAGCAACATTAAAATACCACTTTCCGCTACCTTTCATAGACCAGGTCTTAGATACTTTAGCAGGACAAATAATACTTTTCCTTCTTGGATGGGTTCAATGGATACAACCAGATTTAGGTGGGCCCTGAAGATCAGGATAAAACCACATTCACTTTTCCATGGGGAACTTATGCTTACCGGGTACTTCCCTTTGGGTTATGTAATGCTCCCGCAACATTCCAAAGGGTAGTCCTTGGCATTTTCTCTAACCTTATTCATGATTGTGTGGAAGTATACATGGATGATTTCACAGTCTATGGGGATTCCTTCAATGAAGCACTAGAAAACCTAGAGAAAGTCTTAATAAGATGTCAAGAAAAAAACCTCTCATTAAGCTATGAAAAATGTTTCATGATGTTTAACGAAGGAATTGTTTTAGGTCACCATATTTCTGGAGATGGAATTAAGGTAGACCCATCTAAGGTGGAAGTCATTTCCAAGTTATCAGTGCCAAATTGTCAAAAGGATGTCAGAAGTTTTCTCGGTTTTACCAGATACTATAGAATATTTATAGAAAACTTCACAATAATTGCATCCCTACTCTTTAAATTACTTACAAAAGACTGCGAATTCAGTTGGGATTCCAAATGTCAAGTTGCCTTTGAAACATTGAAAAAGAAAATTTTTGAAGCACCCATCTTAAAAGGACCTAACTGGAAATTGCCTTTCCATATCTCAACAGATGCTTCAGATTCAGCCTTAGGAGTTGTTTTAAGACAAAAATACCTCACTCCTTATGCCATTTATTATACCAGTAAAAATTTAACCCCTACAGTGTTAAATTATTCTGTAACCGAAAAGGAGTTCTTAGTTGTGATTCATGCCATTAATAAATTCAGACATTATATAATTGGCTATGAAACTTTTGTTCACACAAACCATTCTACCATTAGATACCTAATGAATAAACTAGTCACTAATGGAAGAATAACCAGATGGCTCCTACTTTTACAACAATTCAACATAACCATTCTAAATAGGCCAGAAAAACAAAACACAGTTGCCGATTTTCTATCTAGAATACAAAATGAAAACAATGATCAACCCGTAGAAGGTAAATTTCCTGATAAGTATATTTTTGCAGTATCTACTAAATCACCTTGATATGCAAATATTACTAACTATTTGGCCACAGGAAAAATTCTATTTTATTTAACTCCTAGAGAAAAAAGAAGAATAGTCCATAATAGCACATCCTACTCATGGATAAATGAGGAATTATATAAGACAGGACCAAACCTCATCATCAGAAGATGTGTTCAGGAGGACAAAATACCAGAGATACTAAAAGATTGTCATGATGAGCCATGAGGAGGACATTTTTCTGACAAAAGAACCGGTTACAAAATCTTGCTTTTAGGATATTATTGGCCTTCCATTTTCAGGGACACCAAGGAATATGTTAAGAGATGTGATAGTTGTCAGAGAATGGGCAAACTTACTCCTTGAAATCAGATGCCATTGCAACCACAAGTACTTATTGAACCATTTGAAAAATGGGCACTGGATTTTGTTGGACCAATCAGCCCACCTTCAAAGCAAAAGAAGTATATTATGGTATGTACTGATTATGTCACTAAATGGTTAGAAGCTAAAGCACTTCCTTTTGCTACTAAAACTACTGTAGTTTCATTTATTTTCGAGGATGTTTTTACTTATTTTGGTGTGCCAAGAGAAATTTTAACCGATCAAGGGACACAGTTCACATCCAGACTAGTGCAGAAGCTTATGGACCAATACAAGATAGAAAATCGGAAGTCAACTCCATATCATACACAAGCCAATGGACAAGTTGAGTCCACAAATAAAGTGATCAAGGCTATCCTTACAAAGACTGTACATCTACATAGGAAACACTGGGTGGAGAAACTTCTAGAAGCCTTATGGGTCTATAGGACTACATGAAGGAATATTACAGGAAATACTCCTTATGAACTTGTTTATGGGAAGAAAGTCTTACTTCCAATAGAGTTCCAGATCCAAACCTATAAGGCAGTAGTCCAGTTACATATTGGCTTGTTAGAAGCTTAGAAGCAAATGATGACACAATTAAATGAACTCGATGAAATCAGACAAGAAGCCTTTCAGAGGACTAGCTTAATGCAACATCAGAGGTCAAAATGGCATGATAAGTACATTAAAGAAAGGAAGTTTCATCCGGGAGATTGGGCATTGCACTTTGATTCAAAATTCAAAAATTTTCAAGGGAAATTCCAAACCCATTGGCTTGGACCTTATGAGGTTGAGAATGTCTTTGATAATGGTGCAGTTAGAATCAAGACTATTGATGAAGAAAGAACTCCTTTATTAGTAAATGGACATCGACTCAAGCTTTACCAGAAACCATTAACAAGAGAGGAATTTGTCAAAATATTTCAGGATAATTCAGAACTGAAAATGGTCAAGAAGAATTCTTCTTCTTTTCCACCTTAGAAATTTTCATTCAGTTTGTTCTTAAAAAAAAAAAGGAAAAGGAAAAATATATAACAAAGATATAATGAATAAATTATATGTATATATATGCATATATAAATATACATATAATAATATGAAAAAAATATAAATAATAAAATTGTATAAACATGAAAAACAACATGTTGTTGGCATGTTTATACAGAAAATTTAAAGTGAAAACCAATTTATTGGCACTTCAAATTTTCTTTTCAAATATCTATACATACATACATACATACATACATACATACATATATATATAGTAAAGCTCATCTACTAAAGCCTTCTTTCTCTTAAGTTGCAGAAACAAAAACTTTCCATAGCTTAGACAAATTTCCGTAGCTTGGACAAGTTTCCCCAGCTAAACAAATTTTTGCAACCCAATAATTTTGAAGTCTACAAGAATGCTTGGTGATCTGGATTAAAGGACAGTTGATGCACATGCAGAAGATTAAAGGACAACAAATAAGGTTAGCAACAGAAAATTAAAGGTACGTTCTGCTTAAATTTAACAATAGGGAAAGATATATAGCATGTATGAGTAAGAAAATATAGTACTAAAGTGCAATCATTATAACCTAAGGGTAATGGTCGTCTAACGAAATATCATATGCCACCACTCTAAAAGTCATGTCATGACCTTGTGCCAAATCTGCCAAATTAATTACCAAATCATAAGTTTGAATGCGCCTAATGGTCGAACCCATTCCCATAATCATCTTGATAACCCATCCATTCTTCCCTATTCCTACACTCCTCTATTCTTTCATAATTCATCTTTTCGCTAGCTAGAAAACCCTACTAGTCCCATTTTCCTATCAAGGTAGCCAATCTTTGAGGCAAAGCATCCTTCAGCATGGGGGTAATTGTTCAAACTGAGCCAGCAGGGAAGCAATTCCTAGAGGGGTACCCACAAACTAGGGAGCTACTGCAAAGAAGATAGTGGTTGCAGTTCATTGAGAAATTTAGCGGTTTCCACACAGACATAACCAAGACATTTGCACGTTCCTTTGATGTAATGGAGGCCGAAATTGGGGACATAAAGCTCACAGTAATGAAGTCTATGACTGCTGAGGCCACCAAGTTGCCAAAGCATGGAGAAAAAAGGTTTAACAATAGAGGGATTGATAGCAAGGACTGGAAGGTTTTCCTCAAGAATCCAAACATGGACACAACAGTCTACAAAACATGTATTCCAAGCTCTACTCTTAAAAATAAATGGAGAAACTTATTTCTTGTGCTTCAGAAGTTTATCACTTGTGAGGGTAGGTTTGGAAAAATGTACTTTTATCATGTTAGAATGATGATGCACTTCCTTGAGGATCATCAGATGAACCTCCCCTATTTTTTCTTGAATAGCCTCAGGAAAATGGCTACAAATGTTCAAAAGAAAATTCAATGCATAGAAAACACCATGTACCATCATCGTCTGGTGAAAATATTGGTCGAATTTCATCTCCGAAGTACAGGGGATGACTGGGAAAGTTTCTTAATAAGGAACCTTTTCGAGGAAAAATCCCCAAAAAAACCAAGTAGCAGTAGGGCCCTCAGAGGGAGAAAAATAACCATAGAAATGATAAAGGAATAGGCACCTCAAACTCAGATAGAGGTAATAGAAGAAGAGTTGCCTATAGTAAAGCTTTTGCAGAGAATGAAGAGGGGAAACCTTAGAGGAAAGAAAGCTAACCCAAGTAAAGAAGAACTCTCATAAACTAAAACCTCTCCTCTAAAAGAAAAATTAGAGAATAAGAGGAGGAAAGTGCCGAAAACACAAACCCCAAGGTTGAGAAGGAGCACGAGGTTGAGCATGACTCAAAAAACTACAGGACACATTAACCTTGAGGAAAATGAGCCAAATGGAAAGGAGTCAACTGAAGAGGATCCAATATAGAACACTTCAATAGAGATTGAGCCAACAGAGAACACTCCAACAAAGGTTGAGCAAATAGAGGATGAGCCAATTGGAAGCTCTGGGAATTCTCCAAAAGGGTCACCAAGATCATCACCACAGCCTTATAGCTCACCTCTAGGAAGCCTAATACATAGTCCATGTATTGACCCAGCACAACAGGAAATATATGATTACATAGAGTCATTGGAAAGGAAGGTGACAACAACAAAGGAGACAATACAGAGCCCTAGAGAAGGAAGCAACAAGGTGAATGAACAATTAGCCTCAAACATCTTGAAGCAGGAGATCTTTGAACTATAAATACTGAATCAGTATCTTAAAAATGAAAATCAAGCCCTGAAGACACAGAGTGAAATAAAAATCTCCAAGAGCGACAATATAATCCTACATCTAAGCTTGTGGTATAAGAAAAACAAGAAGCTAAAGAAAGAGAACAGAATTATGCAGAGAGAGATAATCAGTTTAAAGTACAAAATCCTAATGAGGAAGCCTAGAATTCCAATCTCTGCCAAAAATAAGAAAATAGTGAAGCAGGGAGATGAAAAACAAGAGGCACAAGCAGAATACAAGGAAGAAGTGTATGAGGACATACAACATCTCCAGTCTGGGGGAATGTAGAGTCTAAAGATTGTCCTACCATGACATCCTTTTGCCTAATAATCCTCTCTTTTTCATATATATTTACCACATAATAAACCCATATCTACTAGGTTTTGATGAAGGTTTGCATTAGTATGTTTTCTTGTTCATATTCAGCTATATACCCTATTGTTTTAATTAAATTTGTAATTAGCTACCGAATCAGTCTATTTCCACAGCTAGTCCAAGATTTCGTAGTTGTCTTCATTGTTTGCGAGGTTCTAGAGTTCCAGGTCAAAAACAAAGGGTGCGGATGGATAGAGGATGACTCCCTCATGGATACCTTCCTATCCACTCAAAATTGTTTGCTAAAAGAGGCACAGGAGATCGCGGTCAAACTCCGAGTCAACCACCAGATTAATGCAAAACAGAACCTGAGATCAATTGAAACCTTATCATTTTGCTTTCGAAATAGCAAAACGACGGTTTCATGATATAAGTTTAGATAGGATTAAGAGATATTACGCTTAGGATCTTCATACAGTTATGCAAAGAGAACTGCTATAAAATTAATGGTCACACTGTTATTTGGGGTGCGCACCGAATGATATGTTTTCTGAACAATTTTTGAATTCCGTGTGAATGAATTTGGTTTTTGTGTGCAAACGTTGTACTAATTTGAAGCTCTGAACTGTTATGTGGAGGATCCCTACAAACAGTGGCAAGTTTTAATCAAATACAATCTGACCTTTAATTATTCAATTGCTCTGTTTTGTGCGATAATGCTATATAATGATCTCGAATTGTTATCTGCATAAGAACTTTAATTTTCTTTATACCTAGATTACACTGTTATTTACTTTGCTTTATACCTGGTACTGCACAGTTATTTCCTTTGCTTATTATCCAGCATAATTGAAGTGTGTTCAATTCATAGATGTTGCTTAGATTACTTTGTTTGAGCAGAAATAGAACAAGCGAGAAGACCTCTCCTAACAATTGAGTTCAACAGTATTCCTTCATAGCTGCTAGAGTAAGGTTTCATTTTGCACTTAGGAAATTAGGAGCTGCAACAAAGATATTTAATATCAAATCCCAACAATCTAACATAAGTAAAATCACCCTCACATCATCCACAAACTAATTGGATAGAGATTAATTCCTAGGAAACTTAATCAACATCCCTAAGAATTACAACACTAATGAAATTAACAAACATCACCCCATCTTAAGTTTAGACTTTGACAAATACATAACGACCTAGAAAACAACTTCTAAGCACATATTGTGCACCTATACTTCATCAGTCTACGCACCCTAGTGACAATTTATGATTGCTAATTCAAGGACATTGAATTGACCAAACACTTACCCTATAAATTCCTACATGGTAGTAGAGCTATTTGCAGGACGCATCCCTTGGTGATCCAGATCGAATGTTGGTATAACTGCATCCGACTGTCATTTCCTAGATCTATTGTTTCTGACCGCTTAAGGGCTGAGACGACTGCTCTATTGTGTTAGGAGCATTTTTTCCAGTGAGGAACCCCTTTAATTTCATATGAAAAGGTTTTTGATAGCCCTAGCTACATCAGTTTTGAGATCTGGAGGGATACGGTCTTTATTTGCAGTTTTAGTTATTTATCTCTCTGTTTATTTTGGTTTATTTATCTCTATGCTTTTTATTATCGGATTTATACCTTTCATTTATGCATATTCTCTTTGCCCCACAACACTATGCGATCTCGGCAAATCAGAAACAAAAAGGAATGATTTTTCTCATGTGTATGCTCTTTTCGCCGCACCTTAGCATGATCTCAAAAGATCAGAAACATTGAGGAAAATTTTTAGTTTCCGTCGAAAGCTAACTTCAAGCGATAAGGTTTGTTTTTTTTTGTATGTCTGTGTTGGGTTGTGTGGTTTTTTTTTTTGTAGGCAAAAATGGTTTTTTCAAGTAAGCATGCACCACAAAGCCTTAGTGACTAAAAAAAAAACCCTTCCTTTATTCCAAAAATTACTAACTTTTTAAACTAACTCACTTGGTCCAAAGTTATTTTATGAGAATAGATGTCTTGAGTTCAAGTCTTTTTTTCGTTGAGTTACTTTTTCAAAAAGAACATGTAAATTATGTTTTAAAGTTACTTTATGTAAAAGTGTTCTCACCCACTATAAAAAGTGAGTCACTTATAATTCTAAAGTCTCTTTATCTTTTATTTAAGTTACAATTTAGTGGGTAGCTCATAAAGTACCATTGTAAAAGTGACTTTCACTTATTTTTAAAAGTGTGTCACATATTTTTTTTTAAAGGGGGGGATTTTTTTAAAAAATATAGCATTATCATTCACTTCTGCACATTCATGCACTTTGTCGGCATCTTCAACAACTTTTCTTCAAAAAGCAATAACTTCTTCATCCAGAAGCCATTTTCAAAGCCTTTGTTTTTTAATCAACCTAATTTTTCGAGATCTTTCCATTGGAACACTTAGTTTTAGCATCTGTAGTTTCAGTTTCTGTTAAAATGGAAATTCCATTCCAAGTTATTCTTGACAGCACCAACTACTTCCAATGGAGGTCCTACATTATGGATTTACTTAGAAGTAAAGGTCTTTACAGAATAGCCTCATGCCAAGAAACTAAACCTAAAGATGAAGATAAGGAAGCCAAATGGGAAAATAGGCAAGATCAAGAACGTGGGTTGATAGGGATGTCTATTTCTCCAAACCTTAGATTCCATATCGTATAACTTGATACCCCTAATGAAGCAATGAAACAACTCAATAAAGTTTTTCGAATTAAAAATGAAATTAGAGCCCATCAACTCAAAAATGAATTTCTTACATTGGACCCCAATAATTTTACTTCCATTGAAGATTTTTTGTCCAAGTTCAAGACCCTTAGACTTCTCTTGGAAAGTGTTAAAGTTAAGAAAGAAGATGGTAGCCTTATCTATTCCATTCTTACTAAGTTGACATCAACCTACTCGGTGTTTGTTTCCACCTTCTATTCTACTAGAGAAGATTTTATTTCTCAAGGACAAGACTACAAGTCCCCCTCTTTTGATGCCTTTTGTGATTCTTTAATAAGAGAACAAGAAAAACTCTTACATCTTGGTCTTCTCAATCTTGGAAACTCTTATAAGAAAGCCTTAGCCACCCAGCAGCAACCAAATTCAAAGAATCCTAAGAAGTCGTATCATAAAAAGAATGGTCATAAACCAAACAAGGGTCCTAAGCTATTTCAGTGTCAAAATGAAAAATCATTTCAACAAAATGATAAGGCAAATAAAAACAAAGGGAAGAAAACTGATAGACATTGCCACTTTTGTAATCGAGATGGCCACTTAGAATCCAAATTCTTTAAGAAGATAGAAGCCTTGGAAGCAGCAATGAAGAAGCATAACATCCATTTGGAGCACTCTTCAACTTCAACTTCATCTTCAAGAATAACACTTTCCACATGTGGTTGTCAAGCATCTCGGTCTGGTTATGCACTAGATGTGTCTTCTTCTTCTCATTCTCATGAGTGGCTCATTGATTTTAGAGCTTCTTATCACATGACAAAAAACAAAGCCATGTTTTCTTATATAAATGATTGTAATACCAAAATTATATATGTTGGTGATGAGAGATCTCTTAGTGTTGTAGGGACTCGAACTGTTCATCTAGACAATGGTCAACTTAATGAGGTATTATGTGTTCCAACCTTATCCTGCAACCTTCTATTTGTATATTAGATAACTCATTCAAGTGAAGGTAAAACTGTTGAATTTTCACCTCATGACATTGTAATTAAGGACCTAAGAGATCTTAAACAAATTTTATCTACTGGCATTGCTGAAGATTCTACAAGGTTGTATAAGTTTAACACCTTTGGGTAATCAACTATTCCCTCGATATTTATTGCTCATAATGATGAAGTGAGCAAACTTTGGCATGAGCAATTTGGTTACTTAAACTATCGTTCCTTCAAAATCTATGTAAAGAAAATATGGTGGCAGGTCTTCCTACGGTATCTTGCAATGATGGTGTTTGTTCCAGATGTGTACTTGGAAAACATCATCAAGATATTTTTGAAAAACATGCCTCTTGGCACGCCTCATCCCCTTTATAGCTCATGCATAGTAATTTATGTGGTCCACTTCCAGCTGTTTCATTCTCTGGCTACAAGTATTTCTTAACTTTCATTGATGATTTCTCCAGACGCACTTGGTTATACTTCTTAAAACTCAAGTGTGAAGTATTTAACATGTTCTTGGCCTTTAAGGCCTTTGTTGAAAAACAACCTGGAAATCAAATCATTAAGCTATGATCTAATAATGGCGGAGAATATGTTAACAACAAATTCATCAACTTTTGCATTGAGCATGGAATTCAAATGCAACATACTATTCCATATACTCCACAACAAAATGGTGTAGCTGAAAGAAAGAATCGCACCTTAA